>CAUYQG010271918.1:0-19992 GCA_963574415.1 Tarsius wallacei | reverse complement strand
CCAACAGACATGTGAAAAAATGCTCAGTCTCACTAATCATCAAATAAATGAAAATTAAAACTACACTGTGTACCACCTAACTCCAGTCAGGATGGCCACCATCAATAACAAAAAACGACAGATGCTGGAGAGGATTCGGGGGAAAGGGAACACTTCTACACTGTTGGTGGGAGTGTAAACTAGTACAACCTCTGTGGAAAACAGTGTGGCAATTGCTAAAATATCTAAAAGTCGACCACCTATAGGACCCAGCGATCCCCCTCCTATGAATATACCTGGAGGAGCTCAGATCATTCTACAAAAAAAATATCTGCACAGGCATGTTTATTGCAGCACAATTCACAATAGCAAAAACATTGAACCAACTGTGCTATCCATCGAAAATAGACTAGATTTTTAAAATGTGGCACATATACACGATGGAATATTACATAACCATAAAGAAGGGCAGAATTGTGAACTTTGTAGCAACTTGGATGGATTTAGAGTCTATAATACTCAGTGATCTATTACAGAAACAAAGAACTGAGTGCCACATGTTCTCACCCATAAGTAGACTCCAAACAACTATCATAATATTATAAGAAAGGGATTGGCAATAGTGGTAAACTGCCAGGGGAAGGAGCAGGAAGGCACACTTCATCAATAAGGATACTTGATCTCAAACCTGGTTATGTGGAGACCAAAATGAGACCCAAACTTTACCTGTACAATGGCCATTTGTATATTCAACCCCGAATTGTACTTCACATCTTTAAAATAAAAATTAAAAAAAAAAAGAAAATTGTCTTATTTTTAATAAGTGAAAAGCCTAAGTTTTTTTTTTAATTCTCACATCTAACTGTCAATTTGCCATGGTACAATAAAGACAGAAAACTAAAATAGAAACTCCTTTTGTAAATGGGAAGGATGGAAGACATGCAGGAGTTTCTGGTCCACACAATTTCAAACTCTTGTGGAGAATTCTCTTTGTTCTTGTTGGTTGTGCTCCTTTGCTCTTCTAAAGCAAGTGTCTGGGATTATGCCCTCCTCAGGGAATCTCACTTTTAAAGTCATATTAGTGCTCATGTAAACAGTGCTCCAAGGATTAATCTAAAGTTAGAATTAGTAAAATCTTTTGTTTTGTCTCGTGTTTCATTTGGCAATAAAATTCTCAAAAAGTTAATAAACTTCTGAAGATGATTCACTTCAAATCTGTTCCATGTGCCATTAGTTACATCTAATTTTCTTTCTTAGACTTAATTATAAAACTTGCTTTAAGATGTCAAATTTAATTGAAAATACACAGGAAGAATCAAACCTGCTCGAACTTGATTTTATTTGTCCATTACTAGTTTCTGTTCTGTCAGTAATAAATGGGAGTTTTTAACAGGGACAATCATTGCTATCCAAAGTTTTATTTTGTTTGGATAGATCAGAGAACAAATTTTAATTAAAGAAATGTTTCAACAAACATAAAAAATGGATACTTTGCCCTATAATGGCACAGAATGAGAGAAACATGCATGGACACCCAATTAACCCATGGACACAATACAACCTCAGACATTTATGTAAATGCAAACAACTGGAAGCATTGCTGTATTCGTGTGTAATATAATAAAGAATAATGTTTAGAATTATTTTTGTTACCAGGTACTGCTTCTTAGTGGTTACCACAAGGATTCTGAATTAATATGAGAATTTTCTACCCTTTATGACTTTTGTGTCTCTGCACAAATTATTTAAATTATTATTATTTTTTCTTTTTGGAGGCAGGGTCTCACTATATTACCCAGGGTAGTCCTCTTGCATTTCTGGGTTCAAGTGATCCTCCCACCTCTGCCTCCTGAGTAGCTGAGATTACAGGCATGCGACAGTGTACAGTTTTAAACATTTTATTACTCCTTTATTCTCTAAAAATTGTCTGACAAAATTGTTGAATTATTGTTGCTAAAATGTATAAATACTCAGCTATCTGAAAAGCACAGTCATTTATTCAAAAAGTATTTATTAGTAATTTACTATGTAGCAGACATAGTATTAGGTCCTGAGAATTCAGGAAACAACGAAGCAGAAGTTGTTTCAGAAGTCGGTTGTCTCTGATGCTCACGTTCTTTGGATTCATTCACATAGCCTTAAAGAGATTTGGGATATTACACTGTATACACAAACTTTTTATTTTTATTTTTTTACTCTTTTAGTCTGGCTAATAGTTAAATGAAATTTGTGAACAGAACACTGAACTCTTCTATAAGGGAAAACAATGTAGAAGTTAAAATTTAAACATTTCTATGCCAATTTCACCAACTACTATCATGACCTAATAATTGGTGAATACTTTATGTTTGGTTTAAAAACTTGGAGTTCTTTCTTTCTTTTTTTTTTTTAATTAGCTCAGTTTCTATGACTTTTAAATGCATATGCTGATTGACCAAGTAGTAAAGGTTTACAGGTTTTAAGCTTCCACAAACTAATTAAGGACAGCCTGGGAACTGTTTTTTCAAAGAGATTTAAAATTTATTCAGGGAGCTTTAAAACAATGTTATTAAATATTCTACACAGTTTAGGGTTAATGAAATAACCTTTGACCTTTCTGAGTTCTGGACTTTTACCTTAGAAGTTTAGTTTCTTACCAATTGATAACTGAATTTCTGTCAAAGAGGAAAGTACAAGGAACAGGGCTGAGTGGCTTGTACCTACAATCCCAGCTGCCTGGGAGGATGAGGTAAAAGGGGTGAGTGGGTAGAAGGGTGGAGGGGGATTGCTTGAGGCCGAGAGTTCAAGACCAGGCTGAGTGACATAATCAGAACTCCATGTCACAAAAATAAATAAATAAATAAATAAATAAATAAATAAATAAATAAATAAATAAATAAGAAAAAGAAAATTCAGTGACTGGAATCTTTCCAACTGTGAGGAATGAAAATGGAAATAAATGAATTGAAGATTTAAAAATAAGGATGGTGGTGCTCACTGGGGAAGTATTCCCTCATTGGGAAGTGGTATTTGGGATCCCATCAATTATGATTCCACCTTATACATTATAAAATATATTTGCATTTTAAAAAGAGAAAGTCATTCTTTCTTTGCCTTAATTTTTAACAATATGCTTCTTTAAAGAAATGTCATCTTCACTGTACAAAAGAAAGGCACATATAAATATACAATTTTTGATTCATTCTCCTGCAATACTTTACAAGGTAGAAATGTTTGGGGTGAACAAAATATTCCAGGCTTTAGAGAGTCTAGGGATCACTGAAAATCAATATGGCAGTGTTCCAAGAAGAAAACTAGCACAAATCCTTGTCTCTCTGCAGCTTTCCAGTCTTATAGAAGATACATTTTCTGTGGCATTGTTCTACTTTAAATTTAAACCTGACATTTCATTTCAACAAAGGTCAGGGATTCCTTATAAGGGATGTACTGGATATCAACTGATGAACAATTACACAGATCTGGAAGATGTTTTGACTTCAGAGCAAAGATAAGTTTTCCAAATCTGGCCATGTGAAGCACTGATTAAGACACTGAACTTTGAATTCAGAGAGATCTGGATTTTATATTCTGATACACTGGATATCTCTGTGAACATGAGCAGGTTAATAAAATTCTCATTCCTCAGTTATAAACTTTTATTCCTTAGTTTTCTTTTCTTATCAAAGTTAAAACTGCTATCGTAAACCAAAAATAAGATTCTATGGCCCCCAGCTGACTGAATGAATCCCTCCTGAGCCACGGGAAAACCTGAAAAACTAAATTTCAGACTATGAGAAGAAAACAGGTTGGACATGCCTCGTTATCCCTCTTCCATTTTAGAGTTTAGGTGTTAAAATTGAGATCCTAAGACTGACAAAAAAAAAGACTCTGTGAAAATAAGATACCAAATTCTAACCTGACTCTGGTAAAGTATCACATGACAGATAGCAAGGCCTAAAGAAAATATAAATATTTTACTCCAAAGTATATTTCTTTGACTTATTTTCGAACAACTCTGCAAAACTATTTTTTAAGGGAAAATGTTTACATCTATAGAGAATCTATATAGCCGTATCTTTCCCCTTCCAGACCTTTCTGGATCTAGGAGGGATTAATTGAGAGTCTGACTCCTTTAAGAGATATTTGCTATCTATTCTCTCTCTGGGGTGCCATCTATGAAGCTTCATCTACATAATAAGCATCTTGGTCTCTACAACCCCTTCATCTTTACTCAGACATTCCTTTCTACCGATTTTAAGTATTTAGAAAATAGCTTAACTCTTTCAACCAATTGACAGCTGAAGAATTCCGACATTCCAGGTCAAATCAATGTATACCTTACATTTACTGGATTATGTCCTTGTCTATAAACTTCTGTCTCCCCGAAAATTATAAAAGCAAACTGCAACCCTACCACCTTGGGCATATGTTCTCAGGACATCTTGGGACTGTAATTTGGGCCATGGTCACTCAAATTTGGCTCAGAATAAACTCTTTAAATATTAACAACAACAACAATAGTTGAAAGTGCTAATGCATTTAATGACATTATTATAGTTTGTACTCCAAAATGTTATTATACTTCTCATGGTAAATTTTCAAAAATATTATTTTTTAGCATTGCTATTATTTTGATATTGAATTGTCATTTTTGCATAAATATATACATATTCATCTATATTATTTGGAAAATTATATTGTTATGGTGATACTACTTTAATAATTTTAATCCAATTTATCGAGCTATTCTTTAAGATAAAATACATCCATTTTAAGTGTATATTTGCTGAGTTTTACAAATGTATACATCAATAGAAACACCACTGCAATTAAAGTGTAGAAGATTTCCATTATCCCAAGACATTCCCTACCTAGACAATCACCCATTCAGCCATAAAAAGTCTGATCTGACACCATATATGATTAGCCTTGCCATTTCTTTTTTTTTTAATTTTTGTTTTAAAGATGTCGGGTACAATTCAGGGTTAGGTATACAAATAATCATTGTACATGTAGAGTTTGAGCCTTACTTTTGTTCCCATTTCACCTGGTTTGAAATCAGGTACCCTTATTGATTAAGTGTGACCACTCCCCTCCTCTGGCAGTTTCTCACTACTGCCAATCCCATTCTTGTAGTATTATGATAATTGTTTAGTCGCTGCTTCTGAGTGAGAACATGTGGTACTCAGTTTTTTGTTTCTGTGATAGATAATTGAGTATTATAGACTCTAAATCCACCCAAGTTGCTGCAAAGTTCATAATGTTGTCCTTCTTTATGACTGCATAATATTCCATCATGTATATATATCACTTTTTTTTATTCAGTCCACTTTCAATAGGCAGCATGATTTGTTCCATATTTTTGCTGTTGTGAATAATGCTGCAATAAACATGCTTGAGCAGGTATGTCTTTCAAAGAGTGATTTGAGTTCCTCTGAGTATATTCCTAGAAGGGGGTTGCTAGGTGATATGGAAGGTCAATTTTTAGATCTTTTAAGAATCTCCACACTGACTTCCATAGAGTTGTACTAGTTTACACTCCCAACAACACTGTAGATGTGTTCCCTTTTCTCTGCATCCTATCCAGCATCTGTTGTTTTTTTGTTTTATTGATGATAGCCATCCTGACTGGAATTTCTTTGTTGATTAGTGAGGCTGAGAATTTTTTCATGTACCTGTTGGCTGCTTGTATATCTTCTTTTGAGAAGCATCTAGTCTATTCGTGTCTTTTACCCACTTTGTGTGTGTGTGTGTGTGTGTGTGTGTGTTTAAAATAGATAATTCATTATATATACACGGTCCATTACATAACCAAACAACTTCTATAATGTGCAGTAAATAGCCACCCAGAGTACACTCACACATCAAGAAAGGTCCTTTACAAGTTGGTAGGATTACTCTTCTGGAATGGATCCACCTCCAGCAAGTCCAAGATTCCTGTATGTTGTTCAGGTCCACAGAGCTTTTAATGGGGCTGTTTTTTTTCTTTCAGGGCATTTGAGTTCCTTGTAGATCCTAGATGTTAGGTCTTTGTCAGATATACAGTTGGCAAATATTTTTTCTCATTCTGTGGGCTGTCTCCTTGCTCTCTTGTTAGCCTTGCCTTTTCTATAGAACTAATTTGTTATTTTTTAAAAAATTTCGAGTAGTTACTTTCTCTAAGAATAATGTTGACTTTATTTGTTGATGAGTAGTATTCTACTGCATAAATATACCATGTTTTAGAATATTATTCATCTTAATGGAAATCTCAGTTGTTTCCAGTTTGGGCTAGTGAAAGTGAATTTGCTATCAACACTTATATACACATCTTTATATGAATATATGTTTTTATTTCTCTTGGGGAGAATACTGAGAATTGGTGTTGCTGCATTGTAAGTGTATGTTTAATTTTTTTTAAAAGTCCCCACATTATTTTGCAAAATGGTTGTTATTTTAAACTTATAGCAACAATTTATGAGAGTTCCTGTTGCTGTATTTCCTTGCCTAACATGTTATTGTTAGTATGTTTACTATTAGCTCCTCTTATAGGTTTCTAATAGCATTTAATTGTGATTGTGATTTTAATTTTAATTTTTTCTGCAAACTAATGATGTAGAACATCTTTTTAAGTGCTTATTAGTCATTTATATATCATGTTTTATGAGATGACTATTCAAATTTTTTGTCCATTTTTTGAGGGCTTATTATGAAGTGTAAGAGCATAAAATTTTTTAAAAAATGTTCTGCAATTAAAATAGAATTTATTCTGAAAATAGAAAATTCAAGATTGCTGGAAATATAATATAATAATGAATTTAATATAAAAAAATTAAGCTTTATTTTGAACGCGCCTTTAATTCAGAATATATTCTACATAGAGTTGAAATCAGGAATGATGTGGCAGTCACTTTAATTACCATGTCCATTAGACATTTCTGACTCTGAATCAATTCCATAGATTCTGTTGCATTCTGAGTCAGCTGTTAAGGCAAACAAAACATTATCAAACATTTAAATGGTGACTCTTAAAGTCTTTTGACAATCATTAGCTTTCTGGATTTGAATACATGTTTTACCACGTAGATATTGAATAATTCACACAGTATGCTATATGATTATTAAAGCACTTGAGGGCTATGCATTTATAATAAGATAGAAATATTGCATAAGACTTTTAAATTTGTTTTTCATAATATGAAATATACAATAATGTGTATAAATTACTTGTATACACTATTAGAGATTTAATACTTTCTTTTTATTTTTCTAACCTCCAATCTCAATGATGTTAGTCTTATTTATTTTTCGCAGGCTTATTGCTTAGAGTTCCCTGGGTATGTTAAAGACAAAAGCTAATACTAGTTTTTAATTATATTTCTACCATGGAGGTATTTCAATTCATTACTTTAGAATTCTACCTGACCAGAATTCTTTAAATCAGATTGTCTAGAGACTGATATTTGAAGCTATTGTTTTTCCATTTTAACAGCAATCAATTTATGTGCTACCAAAGCAAGTCAAAAGTCAACAAGGATTTTATTTTACTTAAGCATCAGAATGTGTCTTGTTTGGGTCTAACTCCATCAAGGTTAAAGCTGGTAGAGTAGACATGAGGTACTACTCTAAGTGTGAGGTTGCAAAAAAAATGTTAACTCAGATCAGCCCTTTTCTAAAATAACTCACCACTGGCTAAGGGAAATAAATGTCAATAGGTTATTGCAGGCTTTAAATGTACTATAGTAAATGTTTTTGAAAGTTAGCACACTTACATGGACTTCTGTGGATTTAGTTAAATCACCACTGTTCATAGGGAGAAGTTTACCTAGTTTGCTTTTCCCGGGTATTGTGCATGTACTTACACTAATCAGGTAATCCCTGTCCAGTTCATAAATGTATCTATAATAATGGAAGAAAGTGAGGGAGAAATCTATGTCTTAACTTAAGACTTTATTGTACGCTATAAAAAAAGACTAGTTAAAAATGATTGAACCAATAATACCAATGAAATACTTGCCTACACAGCTTATGATAAGCATATTTAGTAACTATAAAAAACTAATTTAGGGTTTTTATGTGAATCCTAAAATATTCATATTTAAGTAACTTGCAAAAACACTTAGTATAATGGAAAGGGTAGTTTATTACCTGGCTAACTCTTTTTTTATAGGTTTAACAAATTATTTTCTTTATCATACAGTATATAGTTAACTCTTGAACAATGAGGAAGTCAGGATGCCAACCCCTGTGCAGTTGAAAATCTGTGTATAAAACTTCTGACTCCCCCAGAACTTAACTATGAATAACCTAGTGTTGACCGGACGCCTTATCAATAACCTAAACAGCCCATGAATACATATTTTGTATGTTATATGCTATAAACACTGCATTCTTACAATAAGGCAAGCTAGAGAAAAGAAAATGTTACTAAAAGTCATAAAGAAGAGAAAATATATTGACTATTTGTTAAGTGGAACTGGTTCATCTTAAAGGTCTTCACCCTTGTTGTCTTCGTGTTGAGTAAGCTAAGAAGGAAGAGGAAGATGAGGGGTTGGTCTCACTGCCTCAGGGGTGGCAGAGACAGAAGAAAATCCATGTATGAGTCAACCTGTGCAGGTCAAACCCATGTTGTTCAAGGGTCAACTGTATCTATACTTATAATATCTTATGCTGTTGTGGAATGCTCCTTTCTATTTTCAGAACTGTTATTATAAGTCTCTGCTTATGCATTAACCTAGAAATTCCTCTTAAATAAAGAAACAATTTTTCTAATCATGAAGTCCCTTATGTAAAATTTGATTGTGTGCAAACTGATTTTTGAATGTATTTTGAGACATGATAATTTGTGTTATAATATTTGAAACATAAGTTGCTGCTGTGGCAAATATTTTTAAGTCTTTGTTATTGGAATGAGGCAGGAAATAAGTCAATGAAAAATGTGAAATATGAAACTAGGAGATATTGGTAATAAAAATTAGAGTAAATCATGTGCCATCATTGGGGCAGAAAGGTAGAGAAAACAGAGAAAGTAAACTCAAGCTTTAGGCTTGAATTTTTGCATTTTCCAGGAAAAACTAACATGTGACAAGAATGAACTGCCTGATCTGTGCTGGGATTTGAAATTTTCACGATAGTGTTATATTTTTAAATTATTTGTATTAGAGAGGAATTAGAGAATTGCCTAATCAGATTGCCAAGTAATTCAAGAAAATAGCTCCACATTTTCTTATTTTTCTAGTATTTGAGTTTTCTGCGATCCAGAGGTTGGATCAGGGAAGTAGTTATCAGCAATTTTAAGTGAAAAGGTTGATGATTCCTTAAAACAATTCATTGTGACCTTTCTATACCAGGTAAGTTTATAACAATACAGCTGAGATGTTTTCACATAATCCAGTTATAGATTCCTATTAGAGTATATTTAAATCCAGGTTTAATCCCATTCATAAAATTAACATCAGAAAACTTTGCTGAAGTTTCTAAAAAGATGGCTCAGCCTTGATACTAAGATTTAATTCTCTTTTGCTGGCAAAGTTTTTATTAAAAGAATGTCAGAAGCACAGTACAATTTTGTGTGTGACCTACATTGATTCAAACTGGTGTGGTGGACCCATCAACATCCTTTTAGTTTAGGGTGCAGGTAGAATATTCAATTGCTATCAATTTTTATTTGAGTGAATTTTTTTTAGTATTTACTCCTTTTTTGGAATTTAGTTCTGTTATCACCGATTAAAAAACATCATATTAGATGGTAGTATGACTAATGGTATAAATTAAGCAAGTTCTCAATAAGATTGTCCCTTATTACCATTCCTTATTTTCAAAGTAATCCAACTCATACTTGTGGCATTTGAAGATGACCATATTATATCAACTGTAACAACCCCAGACACTCATGGCATTGCTCTTAGCAAAATCAACTTTATGGTATATTTATATTTTAAAATCACTAAACGTTAGATCGGTTTGTTCTGTTCTGCATTGTCCTTTGTTTTTGTTTATTTACTTGTCATCTTTTAAAAACATAGTACAACATTTTTATTTTCCTTTCCCCTTACTTATTCCACAAGTCATGTATTCTTCCCTTAGGTAATGTGTGTTGCACTGAACTCCAAGTGAGCTGGTACCTCTTGGCAAGTTTAAATCCTTTTGCCCTGCTAGTTTTTGCCAAGAAAGGTAAAATCAAAGACCATTTTCCTTTACACTCATGTGTATTCAAATGCCAGGTATCTATAAGTGAGGGAGTACAACTCTTTAATATACTAGATTAGGTATATTTCAGTTATTTCCCTAATTTATATTCACATGCATCAAGTTTCCAGCAATCGGTCATTTGGTCATGCTCCACTTGATGGCTACCTCTTTTTTCCAACTGGTTGACTTTTATTTTAAGTCATAAAATCTTAATTTGTTATGCATTCTTATCAACATTGGCTTTACAATTTACTTCAAGTTTTGAAATCTTTTAGTTTATTTGCTTACTTGGAACTCAAAAGCACTTATTTTGTTCAAGCAATTAAGCCCTTACAATGTCCCTTCACACATATGTTCCTTGGTATGAGTTTCAAGAATTTACTAAAAAATAAAATAATCTTTTAGTCTCATTCATACATTCCGTGTTAATACTGACTGAAAACATTCCATGATCCAGGCACTGTTTTTGGTTCTGGGGATAGAGAAATAATCAGACAATGGTTTCCTCTGCTCTCTTGTGAAACATACATTAGTGATGGTGGTGTTGGGGCAGATGGAGAGTAAACAGATAAATACATATGCAAAAAATATGAGAAAGCAGTAACTGCAATGTAGAGAATTAAAATACAACAATATATGACATGCCTTGACAGCTACTTTAAGTTAGGTGGCCAGGGCTGAAAACACCCTTTTCTGAATGAGGGAAAGTGTGGAAAATGAAGGTCAAGGATGTACAAACAATACCAAAACAACGTAAATTTAGTTGTCAAAAATATTATTCAAAACTATTAGCTTCTCTTGAGGAAGGCTCAATGTATTTGTACCTATTTTTTGTTAAAAATAAGTAAAATCTTAAACTTTCCTTTTCTTTCTTTCTTTGTTGCCTTTTTCCTTCTTTTTTCTCTTTTATCTTTCTTTTTCTGTGTCTCCATCTCTTTTTCTTCTTTGTAAACTTTTCCTTCTGTTTCCCTTCCTCCCTTTCTCCTTCATTCCATGTCTCCTACCCTCCTCTCTCTTTTTCTTCTTTTCTTTCTTTCTTGCACTCTTACATTTTTTTCCTTCTTTCTACCATTGTTCTTTTCAATTATTGTATATTAACTGAACTGCCGTATGCCAGGCACTGTGGTGGACACCAGGAATGCTGTGATGAACAAGCCCACTGTGGACAACATATTCCAAATATATAGTTGTATGAGTAGTTATTTAAGGAAAATTTTATAAATGCTTACATAAACAGGTAAATATGAGCAATTTAGGTCAGATCTATGTTTGAAATCACTACTATGCTTACTTTGCTGGGGAAAAGTATAGTCATTCTCACAAATAATCAAGGCTTTATTTCAATCATATCTGATAAAACCAAAAATGATTACAATAGGATAGAAGAGAGATAAACTCTGCCAAACATAGCATTTAAGCAATATTTTTCTAACTTTATTTTGTATTAAAATTATTAATGGAGCTTGTTCTTAATCCAAAGTTCATATTTACTGAACTTGAGATTAGGCTTCAGCATCTGAGATTTTACCAATTCCCCAAATAGTACTTGGCTTGAACTTGGAAAAACCACATGCAGTAGAAACAAGATAGATCCCCATCTAAAATTTGGTTTGGATGTCAAGATTGGTGACAGCACAGATGCACCAAGAGAGTACAGTAATTCCACAATCAGACTTTCTATAGTGAGCAGGATGGGCCTTCCAAGTGGACTCAAAAATAGCTTGAGAGAGTAAGACAAGGCTTCAGGTTTTAAATCGTTGTTAGGAGGAAAAACTGAAACAAGGGTTTTAACTTTCTGCTGGTTCCAAGAGGATGGAGTACCTGAGGCTTCTCATCACTTTTCCAGATATGGGACAGAAAGGAAGAGGAAGGAGTGTTCCTTAAAGGCTGTCAGCAATCAAACATCAACCATGGAGTCAGACCCCATATTACATATCAAAGAATAGATAGATGTGACATTGTGTAATCTACTGTGAATGTAAAATTAATTCTGTTTCTAGACATGTTAATCTTATCCAGTTTTTCTTTTAAATCAAGTTGAATGCATAATAGGGTACATATGGCAGTGCACTTAGATAATCGTTTTGCCTGATGGGGTAGATTATATATTGCTCAGCAAATATTCATGCTGACTCCTAACTTACACAAAAGAAGGACACTTCTCTAACTCACTGATGTTGGACTTGGCCATGTGATTTTCCTTTGCTAACCAATGTAATGTAGAAAAATATGACATGTGCCAGTTCTGAGTCATGGCCTCAGTAAAGGGCATTATGTTTTGCCATTCACCTCTCTGGGAGCCTGCCAGAGAGGAAAGAAAGGATTTTTTTCCAGAAAGGAAAAGAAAAGAAAAAAGAAAGAAAGAAAGAAAAGCAATGGAAAGTAACAGAAAGGAATAGAAAATAAAGGAAAGGAAAAAAATTCATGCCTTGTATAGCTTCTGATTTAAAGTGATTAATGTTTACAGAAGATCAGACCAAACCCACAGTATTGAGCCAATCCCAGCTGAACTCAGCCTTAATAAGCCAACTCTAGCAGTCTTTTAAACTTGTAATTTAAAACAGAGCTTCCCCCACAAAAATATATTTCTGAGCGTGGAAATAATGCTTATAGTATAACACTGAATTCTGGGGGTAGTTTATTATTTTGTATTATTGTGAAAATAGCTGATATACATTTGTGTCTAAATATCTATAATATATGATTTATATAAACATATATGCACAAACAGATATACACACACATCTACTATCTATCTATCATCTATCTATCTATCACTGTTCTTGTACATTTCATCTTATGTGTTTCTATTCCCTTGACACTGGTCATACATTTTACAGTTCCTTCTCTCTTAATGTTTTTCTCTCTCTTAATATAAGCACATCCTGCTTCTCATTTGTGTTCATGCTATGAAACAAAGTATTCTATTTTAATATTTACATTGATCTTGACCAAATTTCTTTTCTTATGTATCCATAGCCTGAAGAATATATAGTTTAGAGAGCATGTGGATACAAAAAACAAAACAAAACAAAACACAGGCTATGTGCCATGCTCTTCATCCTCTTCTTGGGTTTGCCATTTTATTTTTGCCTACTCTTTGACAATACTCCCTTTTAGAATTACTATGATTTCTTGGACCATTAGCATCAGACCCATTCATTTGCTCCTAGTTCTTTTTCTTGCATCACCCTTCCCTCATAATAACAGTAGATTATTTTCCTTTCCGACTCTTATCCTCACTTACTAGCACTACTCCTAATAATACAAATTGTCATGACTTTCCCAGGAACTAGGTAAAAGCTAAACTTTATTACTGCCCTTAATAAGCTTGATAATGCACTTGGATCTTATTTTCACATATTTTTTTGTCCAATTAAATTTGTTGATTTAGTGAATATATAGATCAACCCATATTTCCATTGGGTCAATTGAAATTTTACTTATCTGAACAGTGAAATTAAAAGGTTGAAGGATATTTCAGAAATTATAAGGACAACACAGGGATTATTTCTATATGGTAGATCATTCAAAAAGAGTTAGGATATTTTAAAAATTCAGAATATATCATTAAGCATTATATATCTTGAAGCTATATATATATGTGTGTGTATATATATAAATACATAAGGATAGAAAGGTAGCTGGTTTTAGCCAGGAATAGTGTTGCACACCTATAGTCCCAGCTACTCAGGAGGCTGAGACAGGAGGATCACTTGAGCCCAGGAGTTCAAAGCTGCAGTGAGCTATGATTGCATTATTGCACTCTAGCATGAATGACAGAGAGGAGACCCGGTCTTTTAAGGAAGGAAGGAAGGAAAAGTAACTACTTTTGACCCCTTAATAAAGAACATTATTTTTAAGAATTTTAACTAAGCCCTGTGAGGGTTAACTGTTATCATTATCATGGTAAAAATGAGAAAATTAAAACTAGAAAGTTTAAGTAACTTATAGTGGCTGTCAGGTCAGGCAAGGCTGTGTTGTGATAACAATCCTAAAATCCAAGAATCTTAATCTAATATATGTTTATTATGTTGCTTATGAAAAATAATACAGCTTTTGGTGATTCTGTAGGGCAATTGTCCTAATAAGGCAATCCAATTATTCAGGCTCAGGGAGATGCTAAAGCCTATAGCTCTTCAAACACATGGCCTTCTGGAGAATCAAATCCTGGCTCTTATAAAGAGTTCCACAGAAGTAGTACACGTCAAGTCTGCTCATTTTTCAGTATTCAAAAATAGACTCAGGTTCATTCCTGTCTTCAAGGGGACAATGATCATAATCTTTTATTGCCTGAAAGGAGAAGAGAACCATTTGTCAGTAGAAATTAGTAACATCTGCCATATTTGCCTGATGTTATCTAGCTAGGAAGTAGAAGAACCAGGATTCTAACCAATATAGATCTACATATGTTGGGCTGTCTATCATTGTTTTGACATGACTTAATTAGAAAAAAATGTTTTAATTGATTAGAACGCAGAAAGAAACAAAGAAAGTTACATGGTGATTCTACTAAAGGTTTTGTAGAATAACTTGATATTCAGGAGACTTGAGTAGATGTTTTGTACATGCTAATTAAATCTCTGCCTTAGCCTTTGGTGACAAATGAGGAAAAAAAAAACCTGGGGAGATTTAGAAAAAAGCCTATACTAAAATAATTAATGTTCTAGGTTAACTTTGATTGACAAGGCTTGACTGCCAAGACAAGAAACATTTTAAAAGTGGAACAACATACTCATACTAACTATGATGTTAAAAATGCATTCTACATCTCAGACAGAAGCCGCTGAGCATTGAATTCAGATAAACAATCTATTTAGATACTTGGCATTCTGTCAAATTAAAAATAGAATCTCCCGGGATGTCTGTCAACAGAAAAAGGCCTCTCTGTTAGGATAACAAAGTTAATTAATGATTGATTGACCTGCTGAAATGCTAGTTGAGATACACAGCTCACCATTGCTTCAGGTCACTTGAGAATTCTTGACTTATCTTGCTATAACATGGATGTATTAGTATTCTATCTCCTTATTTTATTGTCACTATAGATATGGCTGAAGTTACAGCTTTCCTCTTACTGAGAAATGATGTTTAGTAATAGTTTTATTTTGAAAATGAAAAAGCCTCACATTCCTGCCTGACACATCATGTCAGAGTATAAATGTTTGACAGGTAGAGATCTAATGAAGGAACCAATCTATTGTCCAAATATTTTATTTTATTTTAAAAGCATAGCCATATATAAACTCCAAAAGTTCTTAATTTCACTGGAGTTTGCTTTTAAAAGATTCTTTCTTATATCTTCTGAGAGCTGAGTTTTTCAAAATATCAAACATTAAAAAAATTTAAAAATGATTGCCAAGCTATTTATAATCACAACTACTTAAATTTTATATACATTTGAATAAGATTGGAGCAAAAACAGTTGTCAAGCTGACTTGATTGATAACAGGGCTGTAGATAATTTTTAAAGTCTATTCTTCTTATGACTTCAAATGACAATAAAAATTAACCAAGGAATGTTTTGAAATACATTTGGGGAATATATATTATTGCATATTTTTAGCAGTCACAAGAATGTGACTACAATTGAAAAACACCTTTTATAATCAGTGTGTAGCAAATGTTGACACTTTAGGCAACAAGTTACTACCATGACTGGAGAAAATATAGCACAGGAAAGAGCTACCAGAGAAGAAATTCTTCACCTTTGGTTTCAGTAAATATATTACCTAATAATCTACCAAAACTCAATTGAGGAAGCACTAAACAATGCTTGAGGTCTTCTAGAAAAAAATCATGCACCTGCCAGGCTAAAGTTTCTGGGATTAGTTACACAGAGTACTTTTTCAATTAACACCACGTTTTAAGTGTTAGACTTACTTTTTCCATAAAAAATATAGACACACTGGTTTCTTAAAATTTGTGACTCCAAAATCAGGGTAAATATTTCCACTTATTATTACCACTTAAAAGAAAATGTAAGAATGCAGCAAATTTTGAAAATCTTTATTAGATTTGAAGGTCAATCCAAAAAAATTAGTTTTGCCAAATGATTTATTTCATATTAATATGTCTAATATGCTAATAATAGAAGTTCTGTTTTATATTTTCTAGTGATACTTCTGCTGTTATCAAAATAAATTATACTTAATTGAAAAAAGAATATACTAAAAAAATGTAGAATATGAAAACTATAGCTATTTACAGGGAGGAAACCCCAAAACAACGGAATTATCTTTTGGAGGGTGGGTCCCATGTAGTACAGGCTCCCCCTGTTAGGTAAGCATTCTAGGAACCCATCAGCACCAGCTAGCATTGTTGTGACAGACTACATTCAGCTTCTGTGAATTTTGTTTTGGAGATTCTTTCAATGCGTTTGCCCATTTCATGATGGATGGTTTACATGAACAATCTGCCCACACTGTGTTGAATGTTCAGCAGTTTTTGACAAAAAGGATCCCTGTGATCCCTGTGCCCTACCCTCCCTTATTCACTTGGTCTCTTCCCAGTGACTTTGGTTTCCCTGGATGAAAAAAGTCCTCTTCTGATGTGGAAGAGGTGAAGCAATAAATGACAGAAGCACTAAAAGACATCTTAGTTGATGAATTAAAAAACCTTTTTGAGCAGTGACATAAGCATCTCAGTAGGTATATTGCATCAAATGGTGAGTACTTGGCAGATGATTAAAATTAAACATGTAAAAATAAATACATATTTGTTTATTAAAACATTCCATTTTTTGTGTCCCCCCATACATATATACATTTGTACACATACACACACACACACACACACTCAATCAGTGGTTTAAATTTGGAAATGTGTGTCAATGAGTCATTAAAGTTCATTGTTTTTTACTTTATCTTGCAATAGGACCTTTATTGATAGAGTCTTAAAAATAAACAGGATAATGACTTATGAAGAAGCATTTGACTTCTTTTTGAAATCTGTGTGATTATAGATTCAAGTCAAGAGATCTATATTGGGTTATATTTCTAGACATCAGAAAAATGTCAGAGTTGGAAAACACTCACCAGTTCTCAGAAAAATAGAATAGAGTTTTAAAAATCTAGCAATGATTTCACTTTAGTGTATTTCTGTATTTATCCTATTTTTTGTTTTGTGAGATTAAGAACTGGTCTACTATAGAAAAGGTATAAGACAGTATGTTTTTAACATATGATTTCTATAACATCACTGTGAATGTGCAAAAAATATAGTAAAAAAATAAGTATGCATCAGGAGAAAAATACTGTAGCCCTAGTTCTGATATGTTTTGCCTCTTTGAGGTTGAGTAAATGACACTACGATTTATGCCTCAATTTCCTGTTGTAAAATAGATACACAGTCTTTGTTGAGACTCCAAGTTATATTGCAAAGAGTAAAGAAAATAATATATTTTAAAAGCACTTTCAAAATAGAATATTCTGATACAAATTGCTACTCATCAGAATAACTCCACTGAAAACACACAAATTTAAACCTATCTCCTCTGCTATCCCTACATTTGCCTGGATTCTATGTTGACCAGCCATACTGTTTTACCTTCTTTTGCAACCTACTTAGCTTTGAACAGGGTTTTCTCATTTCCTCACACCTATTTTTCAGCAGTTTAAAAACCCTCCTTTGCTTTTGTACCTGAAAGTATTTCAAGGGAACAGATTGAATATTATCAAACAGTGAGATATTTACAGTAAAACTGCTTTATGTTATGTTCTCTGTTTCTTTTAAAGAAAAAAAAAATCCTTTCTTTTCCCTCCTCTTTTAGCTTTTGCTCCATGAGCCTTTCTTGGCTTTCTAAATCAGTATTTGAGACAATATATTAGAAACCTTTACCATTGCTATATCTGTTTCTTTCACTGATGCTGCTACCCCTAGTTAGTATATGAGGGTTGCTCCTCCAAAACTGAATTTATTTATTTAAAAAATTTGTATTTATTCTTACATGTTTAAATGTAGTCACCTTCGAAGTACTCTCATTTTTTTTATTATAAAGATGTGGGGTACAATTCAGGGTTAGGTATACAAATGTTGATTATGCAGGTACCCTTGCTTGTGAGGTATGCCCTCCCTCCCCTAGCAGTTTCCCTCAACTGCCAATCCCACCCCCGCTCCCCTGACAGTTTCCCGCTACTGCCAATCCCGTTCTTATAGTATTGTAATTGTTAAAGGTCCGTTTATGAGTGAGAACATATGGTACTCTGTTTTTTGTTTCTGTGATAGATCACTGCAAAGTACTCTCCTTTTGATGCAATACACCTGTCGAGACACTTTTTCCATTGCTCAAAACAGTTTTTTAACTCATCCATTTTGCTGCCTTTTAATGCTTTTGCCGTTCATTGTTTCACCTTTTCCACATGGGCAAAACATTTTTTTTCATATGGGGAAACAAACAAAAAATGTAGCTCAGGGTGAGATTGGTGAATAGGAAGGGTCATGACATTTTGGTTAAAAATTGCTAAACACTCAGCGTGTTGTGGGTAGGTGCGCTTGTAAATCACCCATCATGAAATGGGCAAACACATTAAAAGAATCTCCAAAGAAAAATTCTCTGAAGCCGAATGCAGCCTCTCGCAACAATGCTAGCTGGTCCACTGATGCCAATGAGCTCCTAGAACACTTACTTAGCGGGAGAAGCCTGTACTACAAGGTACCCACCCTCCAAAAGATAATTCCGGCTTTTGGGGGGGTTCTTCTTATACTTCAGTCACTGCTTTCAGTACTTTACATTTATTGTCTTGTGGAATCATCATAACAAATTTATACAGAGGTTCTGTTAGCATCTCCAATTTGTAGTCACGAAAGCAGCTACAATGTACATATGGAAATGAAGTGGATATTAAGTGTTCATATGAAATTAAACTTCTTCAGTTGTCTTTCAATAGAAATAAGTGTGTCACAAAGCATGTGCCATAGGGACCCGGAAACATAATAATTAGGCAGTTCTACTTGCAACATGAGTACACTGGAGTAGAAATTGCTGGGCATGACAATATGAATTGTTCAACAAGTGGAAAAAGATCTACAGGTAAAAGATAAATTTAGCTTGTCTTTCTGAAAAATGGAAAGATATCATAATGATCCTTCTTTCAATCAATCATAATCCAGATATATTTTGAAATTATCTCTTTTGTGATACAGGAATTGAGTTTATTTAGCGCCACAACTCAGTTTTACGACCTTTGCCATGGGTTAACTTCTTTGATTCTTCATTTCTTTACCTATAAAATGGGGATGTTAATAGTATTGTACCTAACTATTTAGGGCTACTAAGAAAACTGAATTTGACAATCTACCTCACTGAGCCTGGCCTATAAGAACATTTACCTATGATGCCATAATTGATAATTAGTGGTAATGACCAAATCTTGATAAATCTTCAGTTAATTTTACAAAAATTTTTCCTAATTCAAAATATCCATGACTTTTAAAGCCAAAATCACTTTTAGTTTAATTTTTTAAAGATGTTCAAGTGAAAACAAATCCAGGTCTTTCCCAAAATACCATTTCTATAAACCAATAGAAAGTCATCTGAGAATATGGGTCTGTGGCTTCCCTTAAGATCAGTAAATGAGGGCTGAGATGAAATTTTTTTTTTTTTTTTTTTAATTATTGTGGTATTGAGGGGTACATTTAATAGTTAGGTACCCAAATATGTCTCATTCAGGCACCCTTGTTTGTAAGAAGTGTCCCCCCCTCCCCCGCCCGGGAGTGACTGCCCGGGCTGGGAAACTAGGGGGGGGAGGGGCAGGGAGGGAGAGAGAAAGGAAGAAAATAAGTAAGGAAAAAAGGAAGGAAGGAGGAGGGAAGGAGGGAAACACAGATGACACAGATGACTTTGGTTTATAAACACAAAAATGA
>CAUYQG010271908.1:0-13513 GCA_963574415.1 Tarsius wallacei | reverse complement strand
GGAAGCAGCCATGCTGTTCATCAAAAGAGGACTGGATTAAAAAAATGTGGTACATATACACAATGGAATACTACACCGCCATAAAAAAGAACAAAATCATGAATTTCGCAGCAACCTGGATGAAACTAAAATCCATAATACTGAGTGACCTCTCACAGAAACAAAAAACTGAGTATCACATGTTCTCACTCATATAGTAGACCCTGATCATCCAATGTATTACCGTAAGAAAATGACTGAGAGTGGTGGGAAAATATGGGGGGTGGGGAGGGTGATGGGATTAATGATGGTAAATATCTGTCTGGGGATGGGGAGACACCTCTTATCAACAAGGGTGCCTGAACAAAGCATGTTTGTATACCTAACCCTTAACTGTACTCCACGATATCATAATAAAAAATGTTGAATATTAAAAAAAAAAATTACAAGAAACAAGGAAATTTATTATATAATTGATTACAAGATAATTTCATAAAGATATAAGTATAAACATGTATGCATCAAACAGCAGCACCCCCAAAATATTTAAACGAACATTGACAGATTTGAAGGGAGAAATGGGCATTAATTGATGCAACTTAAATAGAGCACTTTCAATGATTGATGGAAATGTAGTCAGAAATCAAAATGGAAATGAAGGATGTCAACATTATAGACTCTTGATCTAATAGACAGGTGCAATATTCTACCCAATAACAGCAGATATACCATCTTCTCAAGGGCTCATTAAACATTCTGTAAAGTACATCACATGTTAGGCTATACAATAAGTCCCATTAAATAGAAAATGTTTTAATCATACAAAGTATACTTTCTGACTATAAAAAAAGGTATAAATCAATAAAAGAAGGAAATTGGAAAGTCACAAAAATATAAAAACTAAATTGCATGCTATTAAACAACCAAAAGTTCAAAACTGAAGTCACAAGGTAAATTAGAAAATACAGATAGAGTGAAGACAAAAATACAATCTTGCTACCATTCTGTCCATTGTGCCCTTCAGAATGTATCTTTCCTATAATAAATCTACATTTTCCTAACAGTAAACAAACAAACAGTTAGAGGATGCCACAAAGGCAATGCTTAATACAGGAAATTACAGCTGTAAATGCCTATATCAAAAATTAAAACAAAATGGCTAATCTGTTTTTACATGTTGAAGAACGAGAAAGGGAAGAGCCAACTAAATCCAAGCACAACAGAAGGAAATTAAAAAAATAAAATAGTGATAAATAGAGACTAGAAAAATAATAGACTATCAATGAAACCATAAGGTGGTTCTTAGAAGAGATTGACCCAAAAGGTAATTCTTAGAGGAGATCTTAGACTAAATTTACTATTCTTAAAAAGAATAACCTAAGGCACACATAAATAAGAATGGGACATTTTTACTAAATTTCAGGAACAAAATAATTATAAGAGAATACCATGAACAGTTGTCCACCAACAAATCAGAAAACCTTGATGAATGGAGACATTCCTAGAAATACAAAGTTACCTAAACTGATTCAAGAGAAAGTAGAAAATCTGTACAGACCTACAACATCTAAAAATATTAAATCAGTCATCAAAAACTTCTCAACAAAGTTCAGAATCAGATTATTTCACTCCTACCGACATGTAAAGAATTACTATCAATCCTTCACAAGCTCATTTAAAATATAGAAGATGATGACACATTTTTGGTCATTTTATAAGGTCATTACTATCTTGATATGCAAGTCTCATAAAGATATCATACAATAAAAAAATACAGGTTAATATCTCTAATGAATATAGATGCAAAATTTTTCATCAAAATACCAGCAAACCTAATCCAACAGCATATTAAAAAGATTATGCACCATGACTTAGTGGAAATTTATACCAATACTACAAGAGAGGCTCAACCTAAAAATATTAATCAATGTAGTACACCAGATTGATACAACAAAGAAAAAGAATGAGTGTCATCTCAGTTGATGCAGAAAAGGCATAAGAAGAAAAAAGAAATCACAAGAAGAAAAAAATGCAGATAATATACCTCATGAATATGGACAACATTGTACTCAAAAACAACTATCAATCCATACCTAGCAACATATAGAAAGGATTGTGCACCATGATCAAAGTTGACTCATCCCAAAAATGCAATGAGGTTATTAAAACAATCAACGTAATAAAAAGTAC
Source organism: Tarsius wallacei (assembly GCA_963574415.1). Taxonomy (NCBI): domain Eukaryota; kingdom Metazoa; phylum Chordata; class Mammalia; order Primates; family Tarsiidae; genus Tarsius; species Tarsius wallacei. Next base: position 11,344 of record CAUYQG010271908.1, on the reverse strand, counting down.
AAAAAAAGTGCTTGATTACCTCAATAGATAAAACATTTGAAGAAATGCAACATTTTATAAGAATAATACCCAGAAAATTAAAAATAGAGGACATTTTTAACATGGTAACAAATATTTTTGAAAAATTTGCAAGACATGTAACAGTGAAAGACTGAAAAAAATCTTTCTTCTAAGGTCAGGAGCAAGACAAGGTACCTGATTACCGCACTGCCATTCCACGTGTACTAAAAGTTCTAGCCATGACAACAGATAAGATAAAAAAAGTAAAACTTATCTAAATTATAAGGGAGAAGTAAAACTTGTTCATAGATGAAATGATCATATATACAATCAATGAATCCACATTAAAGTTATTACAACTAATTAAAATCTCAGCAGAGCTACAGGTTACAAGCTCATTCTATACACCTTCAATGTATGATTCAAAAAATAAAATATCATAGCATTTTCATATAAATAGCACCTAAGGAAAAAAAATGCCTAGGAATAAATTAAACCCATGGTAAACTGAAAACTAAAAAAAAATATGAAAGAAATTAAAGGAGATTTAAATAAGCAAACACATTTTCTATGTTCATGGGTAGGGAGACATAAACTTAAGATGTTAATACTACCTAGAGTGATCCACAAATTCAGTGAATTCATATCAAAATTTCAAGTCTTTTAAAAAAATTATAAAAAAGGAAAAGCTAATCCTCAAATTCACGTGACATTTCAAGAGACCCCAAATAGCCAAAATAATTTTGAAAAAGAATAAAGCCAAAGTACTTCTATTTGTCTTTCAAAACTTACCACAAAGCTACAGTAATAAAAAACAATACTCAATTGTAACAGTGACAAGTCAATATATTCTGAAAGAATAACCCCTTACAGAGGTTCTATTTCAGCAAATATGTGCACTTTGGTTTAAAGTAGGAATTGCGTGTGTGTATTTCTGTGGTTGCTTTGAATTATATATAGGACTGAGAATCAAATTTTAATCCTGTATCTATCAAATTTTGTAATTTTTGGTATGTATGTTAATTCTTTATTGTCAAACCAATGCATTCATAGGTGGATGTTTTTTGTCTTTGAAGGGAGAACCTCTTCCCAATCTTTTATTTAGTGCAATGTTTCTGAGCTTTGGCATATATTTCAGATTACGTTCCCTTGTAGATATGTGCAATTCTGCTTGTGAGCTGTAGGATACATCCTCTCACTAAAGAGAGTCTATTTGGAAAAAAAAAAAAAACTGACACTATTAAAAGAGTAATATTGAATTTGGTACAAATGATTGAAGTGATTCATTGTTATATTTGAACCCCTTATATTACTATCTGCAACACACTTTAGAGCTAATCTTTCAGACATGGTCTTCTGTAGACCATTCCGTGATAGCAAGACAGTTTTCTCTCACAGGCCACTCCACTTCCTATCCCTCTATCCTGGTTTCATGCCAGTTTTAGCGCCAATGTCTTATATAATATTCTTAAAGAGAAGCAAGTAGAACTGGGAATAAAAATATCTACTAGAATTCAAGCCATAAATCTATAGTTGCCATGTTTACAATTTCCAGATGTAATACATCAAAAAACAATCCTGCTTCAACTGTAATGAATGTCTTAGTTACAGCAAGGCTGAGGAATGGGTGGTGACACGTAGCTTTATCATGGAGGGGTAGTGTAATTGATTACCAAATAGTCACCACTGGACAAAAGGGACAGGAGGATGCTCAAATGCCACATTATTTGCCATTGCTAGATTATTTTAACTTTGCAACATTGTACTGAAGTTATATAGTCCATCATTCAATATGTGTTTAGAATCTATGAAAATATTATGTACATTAGAATAGAGAGTCATATAAAACAAATTTTAATCACTGATGTATCATATCACCGTAGAAAGCTTTAATTTCTTATACTAGTCTAAAATTTAGTGAACCGTATTTCAAACAGAAGTCACCTAAGCAGTAAGCAAGCTTTTCATTGAAACGTACAGCAAACCTTTGCCTTATAAGAGATACAACTTATTACCTTGCAGTTCTCATAGCACATAAGAGACTTGATTAATGCATCCACAAATGACATTGAAAGTGAGTCTATTTTATCTATCTATAAGTATATACATGAGTAAAATAGCTTTAATTTGAAAAAAACTGTTTTCATGGTAGAGGCTATTTATCTTTTTAAGGAATAGTTTCAAGCAAATTAATTACATTCTCTCAATGATTAAAAATAGAATTTTACTTAAATGTTCTCCTTTGTTTACCTTTGAAGGAAAGATAAGTCTGTATTTGACTAGTGTAATTTACCCACTCTTTATTGGTTTGGATATTACATACTGAAATATATTATTCTCTATCAAATACATGATTCATGACAAGAAACCTTTCTGATTCATTGACTCATCAAAATAAAATACTTATTATTATTTGAAACACTAAAGTAAGCATTACATTAGAATTAAATATTTAACTATAAAGTAAAAGTAGTTATTAAAATAATAAGCAACAAACGTTTCTAGTAAATCAATATTAAACAGTAACTTTGTCAAAATTATTTTATTCATTATAAGGCTTTTTTAAAATGGCAAACTCCAAATTAAATTGCAACTCAAAGTTCCAACACAGGTTTTTCCCTTCACTGTAACAATTAAGTTATGAATAGTTATTATATGGTTTCAAATTATGCCACATAATGTTTCAATTTTTTGCCCATGAAGTTCAATGCAGTCTGAATGAGAATGTTCAGTATTCACAGAAAATAATGACACATTGTTTTTGAATTAGCTAAAAGTTATAAAGGGTTTTTGAACTTCTATTTAAATTTCTCTGTCTCCCTCTCCCTCTCCCTCATCCTTCCCTCTTCCTCCCCACTTACACTTCCTGTCCCTCTATCCTGGATTTATGCAAACTTTAGAGCCAAAGACTAGTGTAATAACCTTAAAGAGGAGCAAGCAGAACTGGGGACCAATATCTCTACTAGAATTCAAGCCATAAATCTATAGTCACCATGTTTAAAATATTCAGATGTAATACATACAAAAACAATCCTGTTTCAGGTTTTACCACTCTCTAGACCTAATACATTTTCACTTTTTTCTGATATTCTCTAGAATTTAACACGAAGACTTTCAGAATTTTATATATATTACACACACACACACACACACACACACACACTATACAAATATACATGTGTAGTAAAAATATCCTCACACAAAAGTGACAAGACAATATGAATTTATCACTGTGCCATTTACTTCAGCCTCTCACCTGGTGGTGTTGGAGACAATAGGACAGAATTGACAAGAAAGCTCCAGATGACTATTATCTAGTATCTTAAGTAGCTTTGTAATTTTATCAGTTATTCATTAAATCATTTATTCAATAATTTGTATTCATGTATTTTTATTTACATGTTTCATCAGTTTTATTAATCTATTTCTTTACATGTTTTTCAGAAATTCCATCAACAGCTATGCTCTGTGAGACACTATCGGGAACATAAAGGTTAAGAAGATTAAATATCTGTTCTTTAAAGACAGTACTTATTTTAAAAGAAATCTTGACTGATCACACAGATGCATTTTAACAGATAAACAGCATAAGTTTTTGGGTTTTTTTTTTTTTCAGAAAAAAAATTGTATTGGTCCTTACAATACTTCATAGCTATGATGATTGGTGAACCAGATCTTGAAGAATAGGTAAAATGTAATTGAATAGAGTTAAGAGTGGTAATATTTAATACAAGAAGTGACAGAAACAAGATTCCATGGTTACGATAGTACAAGTTTGTTTAGGGATCAAAATAATTATTTTTGACATTCATTTAATGCTCTTTGCAGCTCACAAGAGAGCCTAGGTTTAGGGATATCAGCTTGGTAGCTTGAAATTAGAAAAAATGAGACCAATTAATTTATTATAATAAATATGCTCAACTATTTATTAAAAGCTTCAGATGACTTAAACAGAAAAACAGAGCAATATCTGATATGAATGATATTCAATGTATTTATGAGATGTGGATATATGCACATATATTTAAAATTAGATACAATTCTTAAAGCCAGGAAAAATAATTCTGAAGGTTCAAAATGATCAGTCTAAGCAGTGCAGACGACTTCTTAGAATACATACCATCTGATGAAAAATTGGTAGGCAGAGAATAGAAACAAATCAGATAATGCATTATATGTTATGTCCCTGAATAATGAAAAGTCTGAGGTTTAGTGGTGAAAAATTTGTATCAAATTATAGAGAAAAGATAAGACTGGAAGTCTAGGTAAGTAAGGCTAGAAATATTAGAAAATCATATTTAATTTAAATTTGTAGATTATCTTTCCACAGTGCTGATGCAATATTTTTATAAGGGAAATGTTAATTTAAAATGTTTGTTATAATATTTTTCTATTCGGCAAGGTAGAAATATTTGCCTATTGTCATTTGTGCTATTATTATTACTACTGCATTACAAGGAAATAATATTACATTTAGGCATATATATGATTCTTATGTGAATTATGACATGATTTTTTTTTCTCTCTGAGCATGTCTAAGGGTCAAAAAACAGTAGGCTTTATATATATGTTTTACTTAGAGGCAGCTGGCATTTTATGGAGCTTTTTGATTTATTTCTATCGTGTCTATCTTGCAACTTTATTATGAATTTTATCCTCAAGCAGATTCTTTTCAAATAATATGGAGTCTTCAAAGATCAACATGTGCAAGTCACATTGATGAGGAAAACAAACAGTGAGACAAATTGTCTTAGAATCATTCAGCAAAGCTAATGCGGGAAAAGTAGAGTCATCTTTACAAGAAAACAAAAGATTGGGCAAGTTCAATAGCGCTGCTCCTTTTGATTGAAACTGCGAAACTAAATATATCACAAAGCAAACTCATTATATAAGCTCTATGTAGTTTAACAAAATTGGTAGAGTTGTTTAAAAGAGCAGATGATGACTTTGTGATTGTGGACAGTACTCTCCAAAACCTAATTGAGAATGTTTGGAGAGGGAGAAAAATATAGGCAGGTGTAATATATAGCTATCCAGATTTACATTTCGCCCTAGACCGACATCATTCACATCTGTTCTCGGATATCAAGAAAAAACATAATTTCTTCAGTTTTTTTTTTTCTGTAGACTCATCAACTGCTTTGTACATGAAGTTGAGATATTGTTGGAAACATGTGTTTGAGTCTGATGGTCTCTTAATTAACATTCAACCAAAGAGATCTGGCTAACAAAACTAGAATTATAATATCATTTCAGACATAGTTTCTGCCCTCAGAAAATTAAGGAAGTATACAAACAATGAACATACTACTATATTGGATTCTGATATATATAGAAGGAAAAGTATAATTTGCATTATAAATTGCTTGAGTGATTCACAAAAAACTTCTGCTATTCTTACTCAAATTTTTATAAACTAAATTAGATTATTGTGTCTACAGGAAACATAACTTGATTTTGTATTGGAATGGGTCAACCAAATAATTTTACAGTTGAGTAAACCAAGCCTCAATAGAGCTAATTGCTCTCATAAGAACATAAAGCTTATGAGAGAAAAAATTAGTACTTAAAACTTTGTTTCAGTACTAGGGAGATTATGTATGTAATTAATGTAATTTCGGCCTCTATCCAACGGAAGCAATAAGGGGATTTATTGTCCAACATAGCAAATTCTCTAGAGAGAGGGAACAAGGGATCCAGGGTTGGTTGATTCAGCTGCTTAATAGTGTCGTCAAAGGTTGAGATACTTTCTACATCTCTACTATGTCATTTTAGAAGTGACAACTTGATCCTTAGCTGGTTCCCCGCTTGGTCACAAGATATCTGAGCTGCAGAAAGCCCGTTGGGGCAATATGATTTCTTGATTTCATTCAGTGAAATGTTGTGGAACTTCTCCGTCAAGTACTGAAGTCATAGCCTTTAAGCAAGTATGGTCAATTTACATCACTCCATCCTCAGACAAATAAAAGCCAGATAAAGTCTAAGTGATATAATAATGTAGGTAATAAAAATAATGAAATTGACAATACTATATTTAACATGCAGAATTTTATAAAAATGAATTTGCAAAAGCAACAGATTATTGAAGAGCATCCATATTTAAGTTAGAAAACAAAAAACAGTGATTTTATTTCACTGAATTTAATTGCATTTTATATTTCTTTCATAATCAGGGACCAGATCACTATAGGTCAAGGGAAGTGGAAATTCTACAGTGTAAGATCCTAAGTAATAATAATAAAATGAACTCCAGTTTTCTTTGGGTACTGTCTGATAATTATCAGCAAAAGTATCCAAATTATCTGAAGTATCTTTATAAAGCCAAAAATACTATATAGTTTCATATTGAAAGATTAGACCATTTAAAGTAAAGTCCATCATTTAAACAACACACACACACACACACACACACACACACACACACACTATACACACACACACAAACACACACACATACATACAGACACACCCTGAAACTTAAGGCAAAATCTGTACAAATTTCCATTTTAAATTTATTTGTTTTCCAAACTCAAGGACAACAAACATGCTTATAACAATTTTCCAGTCTGTGGACTGTATCCCTGCTCTCTTGATGGTTTCTTTGGCTTTGCAGAAGCTTGTCAGTTTAATGAAATCCCACTTGTCTATCTTATCTCTTATGGCCTGTGCATTTCGGGTTTTGCTCAGGAATTGGATGCCAGTTCCAATTTCCATAAGGGTGTGCCCTGCATTTTCTAAGGTTCTTATGGTTTGAGGTTTTAAATTTAGGTCTCTGATCCATTTAGAGTTAATTTTTGTGTATGGGGATAGACAGGGGTCCTGTTTGAATCTTCTGCATGTGGTCAGCCGGTTTTCCCAGCACCATTTACTGAATAGGTTCTCCTCTCCCCAGTGGTGGGTGGTGGAAGCTTTGTCGAAGATGAGTTGGTTGAGAAATTAAGGTTTTGCTTTTGGAATCTCAATTCTATTCCATTGGTCTATATGTGTGTTCTTGTACCAATACCAGGCTGTTTTGAATATTGTAGCTTATAGTAAAGTTTAAAGTCTGGTAGTGTGATACCTCCTGCTTTGTTTTTGTTGTTATTATTGTTTTTGCTGAGGATTGTTCTGGCTATTCTTGGTCATTTGTGTTTCCATATGAATTCCTATATTGTTTTTTCGAGATCTGAGAAGAATGTTGCTGGTAATTTGATCTGTAGATTGCCTTAGGTAAGACGGACATCTTAACAATGTTGATTCTTCCAATCTACATGTGTGACAAAGGCCTAACATCAAGGATCTACAAGGAACTCAAATGTGCTGAAAAGAAAAAAAACGAACAATCCCATTACAAAGTGGGCAAAAAATATGAATAGAAGTCTAAAAAGAATACATATGAGCAGCCAACATATACGTGAAAAAATCTTCAGCCTCACTAGTCATCAAGGAGGTGCAAATTAAATCTACTCTGAGATACCACCTAACTCCAGTCAGAATGACCATCATCGACTCAAAAAATAACAGATGCTGGAGAGGATGTGGTGAAAAGGGAAAACTTCTACACTGTTGGTAGGAGTGTAAACTAGTACAGCCTCTGTGGAAATCAGTATGGCGATTCCTATAAGTTCTAAAAACCGACCTTCCATGTGACTCCACAATCTCCCATGGGAATATACCCAAAAGAACTCAAATCACTCTATAAAAAAGATACCTGCACACATATGTTTATCGCAGCATTGTTCACAATAGACAATAGCAAGATCATAGAACCAACCGTGCTGTCCATCAAAATAGGACTGGACTTAAAAAACATGGTACATAAACACAATGGAATATTACACAGCCATAAAAAAGAACAAAATCATGAATTTTGCAGCAACCCGGATGGAATTCGAGTTTATAATACTGAGTGATCTTTCACAGAAACAAAGATCTGAGTATCACATGTTCTCTCTCATAAGTGGACATTGAACAACTACTGTAATACTATAAGAAAAGGATTGACAATGACGGGAAACTACCGGGGGGTAGGGGAGCGAGGAGGGGCAGGGAGGTAGGATTAACAGTAGTCAATATCTGCCTGGGGAAGGGGGGGCACACCTCATCAACAAGGTTACCTGCACAATGAATATTTGTATACCTAACCCTTAACTGTACCCCACAATTTTAAAATAAAAAACATATGTAATTACTAAATAAAAAGACAGCATCAGCAAACAACTTTTTCAGACATGTAGGTTTATTGAGAAGTTTACACTTTACTTAAGTCATATTTTTCTGATCTTCTGTAATTCAGATTCCTGTGTTCAAAGTGATACATGATTTATCTCTTAACAAACATATTTGTAATTCCAGAATTTATTAAGTACTTTTTAATCTGATTTAAATGTGTCAAGTTAAAAAAGTAATCTTCATTGTAATGGTAAATTTAGACAATAATCTCTTGTAGAATGCCTTCAGAATATTTATTTTCCAAATTTCACACAAAGGCCCATCAAGTTGTATACTTTTGGTTCGCCATTAAATTATTATTATTATTATTATTATTTATTTATTTATTTATTTATTTATTTATTTAGTTGGAGTCTCACTCTGCCGCCCAGACTGGAGTGCAGTGGCCGCTCCCCCCACCGCAGCCTCTAACTGCTGGGCTCCGGCGATCCTTCCACCTCAGCCTTCCAAGTAGCTGGAACTACAGGTGCGCACTACCACGCCTGGCTAATTTTTGATTTATTGTAGAGATGAGGTCTCACTTGCCCAGGCGGGTCTCGAACCCGCCGGCTCAGGCAATCCACTCACCTCAGCCTCCCAAGGCGCGGGATTACAGGCTGAGCCACTGAGCCCGGCTGCCTTTAAATTATTAATAAAATACTGAAAAGCTTTGCTCATCAAAATTGTCATAAGTTTTATCATTGGGGTGCAAAGTAAATATTACATAATTTTAGATCTATTACAAAGAAACCAAATTTATTTTATGACACATCTGTATCTATGCATTCTAAATTAAATTTAAAATTTGAAACAATTATGCTTATAGTTCTGAAAGATTTTTGTCCTACCTATCCATATATCAAGAAAAAAATAGAATTTTACTGTAATTTCAAAAGATTTAGATAAATTTGCAGTTAAGTTATGCCTACAATGAAATCTATACATCCAATTTGGCAGAATGAACCTGGGAACATTTGAATACAATTATTGTTCATTTAATTCGTTAGTTTTGTCATTAAAAGTTAAAAATGACAGTTTAGTGGGGAAAAAGTACCTGAATATTTCAGTGGAGTGTTTCTCCCTGTTTAATAAATCCCTCAATACTTGATTTTTTTTAATCTTGTTTTTACTTTTGCATTAGAAACAAAAGAAAGGAGAGGAAAGAAAATTTAGTAGAAGTCAATATCTAAATTTTGTCCACAGAATTTTACATCTACTCAGAAATGTGGATGTGATATAAATCCATCATGAGGATATAAAACAGTAATTCCTCTCTTTCTTAATGAACAATTAGTTAACTAGAAATCAATATTAGATAGAGGTTTTGGAAACATTCCTCATCTATTCATTTCTGAAGAATTCAGACTCAGTTTTTACACAAAATATTTTTGATAATATTTCTCCATCGCTGGTTTCTTATCAACGTCTTGACCTGAAAATGTATGTCTCTACAAGACATTATCTGAGAAATATTCTCCTTTTCCATTTGTTCATAGGTAAAATACCAATGTTATATGAATGACTTTCAAATGTATGTTTCTTGTTTCTAACTGTCCCTAAACCATTCTCATTTAACTCTGTATTAGACATATACTTTCAACTCTCTCTGATGTATATTTTTTTCATTCTAACCAATTGCAGTAGATGGAAATTCATTTTTTTTATGATTAGAAAAGAAACCTTACAAAAATCCTTGTTTTTTCTCATCTACTCATCCAAATTAATCTGTAAACTTTCTTGAACCATCCAATGATATCTCTCTAGAATTTGGCCACTTTCTATTACTAATACTGCCCTTGTTTAAGTCACTGTTCTTTTTCTACTGTACTATTTCAGTCATTTTCTAACAAGTCTCAACAATCCTATGTTTTTATTCTACAGTCTGCTCTTCACAAAACATCCAAAGTGGTGCTGTTAAACCAAAATCCAGATCACATACCTCCTATGCTTACAGTGGAGTCCCTATCCCTTACACACTTGCAATCTGAAATATGATCTAATAACAACAATAGTTTGGTATACTAGCTATCAGCTCTACTGTCCTGAAAAGCAATTGATGTAATGTCCAAAATTAATGGTCACAATTTGATAAAAGTGCGTCCAAGTCTTCTTAATAAATTGCCTGGAGAGGAGTGACTTTCAAAAGTTGTCAAATCTCTAATTTTGTAAAAGTATGTGTTTACTTTTTCAGATTTTTGTTAATTCTACATCTTGCTTTTATAACACTAAAGTGTCATAATATTTAACTTCAAGATTGTTTTCATATTCTAAATTTGTATTAATTTAATTGCTATTTGAATTTTAATTTTTAATACAGAAAATAAAATTAGAATTTTCAATGCTGCAGTTTTGTTCAACATAGCTTCAATATTTTCTTTTTTAAAGTTTGTATTTTTTAAATTGGTGGCTGAGTATACATGCGCAAAGAGGAATAATGGGGAATTACTCAATGGGTAAACTAATCTGAAAAAAGGACCAAAGGGATCTGGCATAATTGTGGAAGACGTTAGCACTGCTCACAAGTACTTCTGGCCTTTTCCCCTTGGGACGTGGGGATGACTACATTTTTCTACTCCATCAAGGTTAGTTGTGGCATGTGACTTAATGGAATGTGAGCTGAAATGAAGTTTCTTAATCAGATGTTGAGGCACACCTTTTATCACCAAGGGTGTCTGAACGAAGCATATTTGTATACCTAATCCTTAACTGTACCCCACAATATAATAATTAAAAATACTGATTATATAAAAAAAAAAGAGTCAGTAGTGATTCCCTATGTGCTTGCCTCTCTCTGCTGTCTTGATCAGAGATATTCCAGGTGAGGGAGGCTTGGGTCTTGTAATCACTGCGTGGGAATAGCATAGAACAGAGAGGCCTTTCTAATACGCAGTAGGCTGTGTTAAGACATTGAATTTTTTTTTTTTTGAGTTGTAGTCTCACTCTGTCACCCAGATTGGAGTGCAGTGGCTGCTCCTGGCCACCGCAGCCTCGACCTGATGGGCTCCAGCAATCCTTCCACCTCAGCCTTCCAAGTAGCTGGAACTACAGGCGCATGCTACCACACCCGGCTAGACATTTTGAGGTCTTTCTTTTTTTACTGTAGCATAATGTAGGCTATGTTAAGAGACATATTTAAAAAATCAATTGAAAGACC
>CAUYQG010271900.1:0-10398 GCA_963574415.1 Tarsius wallacei | reverse complement strand
CGTGGAATGCCTGTGATCTCAACACTTGGGAAGGCTGAGGCGGAAGGATTGCTTGAGCCCAAGAGTTCAAGACCAGACTAGGCAACATAGCAAGACCATGTCTCTACAAAAATTTTTTTAAAATAGCTGAGTGCGTAGTTCCAGCTACTCAGGAATCTGAGGCAGGAGGATGGCCTGAGCCCATGAGGCCAAAGCTGTAATGAGCCTGATCTTGCCACTGCACTCTAGCCTGGGGACAGAATGAGACCCTGACTCAAAAAAAAAGAAAGAAAGAAAAAGAGTCAAGGCCGAGAACAATCTGGTTGCCTTTGACTTTGATGTCCAGCTACAGGTTGAGACCGGCCCATGCCTTCAGGCCATTGCGAGGAAGTGGACCGTTCAGACCTGGCCATGTGGGCTGTCCCCTAGTGGGGACCTGAACTTCCAGGGGTGGGCACAGCATGAACAGAGCCTGGAGCAAGGGGAGGGGGCAGGAAGGTTTCACATTCCCAAGACCTCCTGGAGATTCCTGCCCCAGGGTGCTCCTGGCTATACCCCGTTTTCTGTCCTTCCCAGGAGCCTCCTGTGGCCTTTGATCCCCTCTGGAGACATTAAAATACTTCCTGTCCCCAGGTGGAGAGATTTCTACTAGGAACCACAGCTGTGAGGGAGGGACGGAGGGGGAGGGGGTCTACCTGGTCATTAGGGAGCATCCTGGAGCTTCTCTGGGGCCTGGGGCCACGCCTGTGTGCCTCCCCTAATGGAGTGCTCCCTACCTCTAGGCCTCTGCCCTCGAAGCCCCCACCCGTGAGAACCCCGAATGGCTTGTCTGTGTCTCCTGGGCCTTACAGAGACTTCCCTTATATTGCAGCCACTTGCTCAGGGGTCCGGCCTGCCTCCCGCCTCTGCCAATACCAAGAATAGAACGTGTCGCTTGCCGGCTCAGCACTACTTGAGCGGCAGCAGCCAATTCCCCACCCCAGACCCTCCACCCACTGCTCCCTGGCTCCTGGCCCCCTGCCCGGCTCACAGCCAGCTCCACACCCATTTTCTGAAATTTTTACAAATGCAACGCCCAGGCTTAGAGATGTCAGCAGGGTGTGGACTCTGAAGCTGAAATGTCCACAGATCTTCTGATTTGGGGGGATGTTCTCCTAAGAGGAAATGGGGGAGGGCCAGGGTGATAAGGCTCTTTGCTCTTCAGAGGGCCAGTGCCAGGCCTCAGGCGGGGGCTACTCTCCATGGCCCTCCTCTCCTGCTCTGGACACAGCTGGGCTGTGTGTGCGTGGTCCACTGCCCCATGCTGCCCTGCCCATGTCCACTGCCCCGTGCTGCCCTGCCCACACCAGCTGCCCTGTACTGCCCTGCCCATGCCCACTGCCCTGCGCTGCTCTGCCCATGCCCGCTGCCCTGCCCACTGCCCCACGCTGCCCTGCCTGCACCCACTACCCTGTACCACAGAAGCAACCAGCCACCTCTCAGGCTCAAGGAAGCCCAGAGCTTTGGGAGCATCTGCCCAACCAGGGCTGACTGGTCCCCAGGAGAAGTTCTCTGTCTTTGGGTTCTTAGTAACCCGAGTAGTCAGGGGACTTTCTGCCCAGCAGGCAGAAAAGAGGCAAGTCGCCTCCTGGACAAAGCTGGGCTGACATTGATTTCCCTGGAAGAAGAGGTGGGTGGCAGGCCAGGTGACTGCTCTAGTGACCACTTCCCTGTGATGGGGGCTGGCTAGGGGTGTGTAGGTGTAGGGGGTGAGCCTTCTCAGATACTCAGCAGAGAATCCCCGTGCCATTTCCATACGTCATGGACACCCTGTGGAGCTCACTGGATAGTCCAGTGTCCATCCTGTTCATGACCCCCATGTGTCAGGCCGGGCTTGTACGTGACAGGGGCTCAACAAGGCCATGTGTAAGGAACAGGCATGCGCCCTGTCAGACACTCACTTCTCCTTCAAAATGGGCATGAGGTCAAAAAGAGCTCGGGGTGTCCCAGGCTCCCTGCATGTCAGTGACGGACCTTGGGTTTACATCCGGGTCACCACGCCCAGCCGCATGAGAACTGGGCTCCAAGGTGCGTGGCCCCCAGAACACACCTTCCAATGGGAGCTTTCCCTTCAAACTTCCATGTGAGAACCGAAATGTCTGGGCAGGGATCAGGCATACAACGGTAAAAGGGTTTCCCTAACACAGGACTCATCTGGGAGCTGGCAGCATGGGGTATGCGGTGTACTGCTGGTGACATCGTGGACATGCTGATGCCTAGCCTGCACTTCTTGAGGGGGAGCATTGACAGTGTTTCTCAAACTCATTTGGCCACAGCACCCTGCATGGCCAGGATGATGCTCCACAGGTCTCTCCGGTGGCCTATGATCTGAACCAGCCTTTGGGGTGAGCTCAGCCAGCACTGAGAAGGCTTCAGGGATGCACAGGACTCAGTCAGTGCAGGGTTGGCAGATGATGGCCCCAGGGCCAAACCTGGCCCTTTACTTGCTTTTGTAAATAAAGTTTTATTGGAACCCAGCCATGCTGATTTGTTTATACAGTGCCTATGGCAGCTTTCCACCTCAGTGGCATAGTTGGGTAGCTGTGATACCATGCGACCTGCAAAGACTAAATGCTCACTCTCTGGCCCTTGCAAAACATTTGCTGTCCTGAGGAGTGGAGTGACACACTGAAGCAAAGCCTCGATTGGAAAGAGGGAGGTGCCAGCCTCCTCTGCCTGTGCCTTTGTGGCTTTTGTACCAGCACTGTGACGGGGCGGGGGAGGGAGATTGGAAGAAAGTGGTGGGGGAAGAGGTGATGATGGGGGGCCCTGGGAGGCAGTGGGCAGAAAGGGTGTGTTGGTCGCCAAGCGGTCTCTGTCTATGTCTATGTGAAAGGAGTGCCTGTGCCCACGTGGCAGGATGTACTGGGTGCTGGAAGTGAGTGCTGTGACTTGGTACTATCCGCATCTCGCCCTTCCTTCCCCAAGGCTGGCTGTGGGAATAACTCGGGGAGTGTAAAGGCAAACCCTCTTGCCTGCTTGGAGCTTCCGCTCTGGGCAGAGACAGGTGACATCCACAGCATGGCACACCCAGTGGGACAGAAACCTGAGACAAATCTTGGCAGAGGCCTGTGGGGCACTGAGGGCTTGTGATGGGGCAGAAGGGACAGGGTGTGGCTGAGAAAGAGAAAGGACCACAGCGGTGCGGGAGGGGGAGCCCAGGACATGCCAAGAAACCCGGTTTGTCCGGTGGCAGCTGCCATCTCCCAGGGGGAAGTCCCGACCTCAGTGCCTCTGTCACTGGGGTGAGGGGCAGACCCTGGAAGCCCTCCACTCCATCCCAGGGCTGCGGGGCTTAGTCAGCTGATGGAGCCAGGCCTCCTGGGTTAGTGCATAGGGCCCTCATAACAGAGGCGCCCAGACTGGGCAGCTTAAAAAATATTTATTTTCTCACAATCCTGGAGGCCAGAGTCCGAGGAGGTCAAGGTGTCAAGGTGTCAGCAGGGCTGGTTCCTTTGGGGCCTCTCCCCTGGCTCACCCACGTCGTCTCCCCGCTGTGTTCTTACATGGCTGACCCTCTGTGCCTGTCAGTGTGTCCTCATCTCCTCGTCTTTTAAGGATATCAGTCATATTGGGTTAGGGCCCACCTTCACGACCTCATCTAATCCCTATCTTTAAGACCCTGTCTCCAATCACAGCCCCATTAGGGGTTAGGACTTTGACATATACATTTTGGGGCACACATTTCAATTCGTAATATGCCTCCATATTATGAATATGGGCTACCTGTGAGAGGGTCCCGGGGTCCTGGGGCTGGGGAGGAAACGGAACTCTACCGCACCCACCATGGGAATGGACAGAGGTGGGCACGGGACAGGCCTCGATGCCTTAGGGACTGTGAAGGGTGGCGTGTTTGTGGGCACATGCTGTGGAGGGTGCCACTCTGGGGGGCTGTATTATCAACTCACAGTGGCCAGGGCTTGTGTGCATTTGATATTCCAACATTGTTTTATGTCTAGAGGGAGGACACTTTAACGGCACAGTTTAGGGAAAAGCGGACCCGGGAGTCCAGTGGTGTGGGCAGAGTCTACCTTCCAGAGTTGTACAGGTCCGGGAGGGTGGGCTGGGGAGCAGGTAAGACCGGGAAAGCCATTGAGAATCCAGGGGAGACTCTGGGGGAGCATCTGGGCAGGAATAGCGGCCAGGTTCTGTTCACTGCCAAAGAACGTGGGATTTCAAGCCTCACGCACTGTGTGACTTCAGTGAGGGTTGCATGGGGAATTGGGTTAAAATACTCATTTCTTGTCCCCGCTTTCCAGAAGTCCTGATTCAGGCAGGGCCCAGGAACCTGTGCTGGGAAGCCCTGTCTATGACACGTGGATCTTGGGAGGCGAGGAGGCTGTGGCCTAGTGCACTGCAGGGCCTGTGGGTGACGGTGCTGCCTCCCATCTGGTGAAACGGGACTGAAAACACAGAGGAGCTTCCAAGAGGCAAAAGTGTGACCCAAGAAGACGCTGAGACTGGGCGTGTCCCCTCTTTGTCTCCTTCATGGAGCTCTGTGGGAACCACCCTCCCCCCCATGCGGGGACCCTGCAGCACACTACCTGAGGCAGCTGGGGTGTTTGCTGTGCAGTTTGGGTGACATCTGTTCCGCCGTGAGTCATCGGCTGGGAGCCAGGGTGCGCAGCTCTCAGCACGCCGGGTGGCCTTTGCCAGGCTGGGCGGGTGACACCAGGAGACTGCACGCCCTGGGCAACCCCTCAGGCAGTGCCACCCTGGGCTGTGGCAAGAGAGGCCGGGAGCAGCCCCTGGAGCCTCAGAGCGGTGTGGCCTCTGGAGCCCCAAGGGTGTCAGGCTCCTGGTCCTGCCTCCCTGATTTTCAGTGCCTCCCGGCCCATGGCGTTTGCCCCCATTCCTCCCCTCCCCTAGTGTGGCTGAGAAAGCTCATATCTCCCCTAAACGGCATTTCCTGCACAGCCACGTGCACCAGAGACCCTCTGCCCTCCAGTCACGCTGCCCTGACCTCGCCTGCAGCAGTTGATCACCACTGTCCTCAACCTGATATCAACCACGTTCTCACCCCTGGGCAGCAGAGAGGCTTTTGTGGTCATGCGTCCTCCGTGCCTGATGAGGGCCTGGGTGCCGGCCGACTCCAAGGCAGCCCCAGGATGCCCCCTGCTGGTGTTCACGCCTCCGGAGTCCCCTCCCCTGGGTGTGGGTGGGGCCCGAGACCCACTCTAACCCACCGAGTACAGCAGAGGGACAGGAGTTGCCCGTGTTTCCCTCAGTTACTCAAGACTCAATCTCGCTGGACTTGCGGGTCCCATGTGGGCAGGGTCTATGGGCATCGAGGATCTGAGGACAGCCCCCCAGAGAGCCAGCAAGAGGCCCATCTCTCAGCCCTTCGGCACCAGGAAATGATGCTGCCGACACCGGACCCGAGTCTGGATGGGGTGCCTTCTCTAGTCAAGCTTCCAGATGAGAGTGCAGCCCAGCTGTGGGTGGTACACAGAACACAGAACAGCGGGGGCTGGGTCCCCTGCCCTCCTTGCAGGACCCTGAGCCGAGGACCCAGCTAGACCGCAGCCAGACTCTTCACCCACAGAACCTGAGGTCATCAGTGAGGGAGTCTGAAGCCACCAAGTCAATGGTGATTTGCTACTTGGTGGAGACAACCAGTGCAGCCTTGGAACCTTGTGAGGACACGCAGGTGCGAGTGGGGGAAGGGAGGTGAGTGGAGGAGGGCCATGGCGACGGTCCAGGTGCGGTCGTCTTTGCTGGCGATAACGCCGCTGCCTTGGCCAGCTTGGAGAGCAGTGCTTGGCCTCTAACGCAGAGGTCCCCACCGGGGATCAGTACAGGTTGTGGCCTGTTAGGAACCAGGCCGCACAGCAGGAGGTGAGCAGTGGGTGAGCAGACAAGACTTCATCTGCCTTTACAGCCACTCCCCGTCACTCACCTGAGCGCCGCCTCCTGTCAGATCGGCAGCGCCATTAGATTCTCCCAGAAGCGGGAACCCTATTGTGAACTGCGCCTGTGAGGGATCAAGGTTGCAGCTCCCGATGAGAATCTAATGCCTGATGATCCTCCTCCGCCCTATCAGTGGAAAAACTGTCTTCCGCAAAACTGGCCCCTGGTGCCAGAAAGGTTGGGGACTGCTGCTCTAATGGACCTGGCTGAACACTGGGCCCTTGTGCCGGCACACGGGTGGTTTATTGCATACTCCTTTCTTCCCTGGGACTCACGGCACAGCCTGGGAAGGAAGCATCCTGGCTCTGTTTGCCCAAAGAAGGTGGGATTTGAAGCCTCGCCACACTCTGGGACCTCAGTGAGGGCAAGGGTCTCTGGGCAATGGGTTTAACATGTAGATCTCTAATCCCTGCTGTCTAGAAATCCTGATTAGATGGGGCCCAGGAAGCTGCATTGCAGGAAACCCAGCCTACAGTGCCTGAGCCTTGGAAAGTAGGGAAATGGACACGGCAGCTGAGAGCCCAGGGTCTGCACTGCAGAGTGAGGGACTGAGCCCTGTCTGCTGGTCCTCTCTTAGAGTGTGAGGGCTACACTCAGGCCACCAAGGCCCATGCTCGTGGGTGTTCCCCATCAAACAGCCCCGGGTGGGGAGTTCCCGTCCTGCAATGCTTATTCCCGGCGTTGGCTCCTCGACTCTGTGTAGGGGCGTGGGTGCCTACCATGGGACCTGGCCTGTTAATAGGTGGCTGTTGGTGCAGGGACAGCCCCTCGATAATACTACACCATGCTCAGGGGCAAAGGCACAGGAGACAGGACAGACCCTCAGGCACAGCTGCAGAGCCTGGGGGTCCCTCTGCACTGAAATGCCATTCTACAGGCTGCTAGAAACTTCTGTCTTGGGCCACAGATGGCTGGGCCTTGGTTCCTCAGAGACAGCTGCATTTGGTGTGTCTCAGGTTCGAGTTTTCTCTGTATTGTGGGCCTGGGACTCTCTGCCTCTGGTCCACCCTGCAGACGGGCTCTCTGTCACTGCACCTTAGGGGAGTCAGCATCCCATCACCCTGGATGCATGGGCTCTCGGAGTCCACCGGCTCTTGGCCCAGCAGCAGACCCTTGTCAATCTCCCCTTGAGCTCTCAATGCTCAGTGGGGCCCGCAGACCCTGAGGACACCGCCTGTTGCCCTCCTGCTCCTCCCACTCTGGCCAGCTCAGAGCTAAGCCTTCTGATATATTCTGGGAAACATCATTGAAATGAATTATACATCAACACCAAGAGATGGATCATTAATTAATAAACTCAGCCATCTCGACTTCCCACACTGGAAATAGCACCTCTTGTGAATGAAGAAGCAGGCCCGCCTGGCCGCACAGCCCAGGACATGGACACACTCTGTCCTTCTTATGGTGAGGAAAATACTGGACGGGTCTGGGTCCCCGTGGGCGTCACTTGCCTGCCGCATTCTGACCCAGGACTGGTCAGGTGCGGGGCTGGCTGCAGGACCCAGAGCCCTGCCCACATGCTCCTAGCTAGGCCCTTCCTGGTGCTCCGTCTTCTGGCTCCTGAGCTTGGAGCTGTGCCGACTGAACAGGACATGTGAGCTGCCCAGGGTCCGACTTGCTGCCAGTTAATCCCTGAAGCCCGTCGGCTTCTCAGGCTGGAAGACAGAAGTCTAGGTCCAGGATGTGAGAGGGCTGACTCCTTCTGGGGCTAGGAAGATCTGTCCTAGGCCTCTCTTCAGGCTCTGGTGGCCTCAGGTGTTCCCTGGCTCATACATTCTGATCCTCCCTGAGTCTCCACATCATCGTCCCTCTGTGCATGTCTGTGGTCAAAATTCCCCTTCACGTATTTATTGTTTTTGTTTTTTTAGAGATGGAGTCTCGCTCTGTCACCCAGGCTGGAGTACATAGCTCCTTGCAGCCTCAAACTCCTGGGCTCAAGAGTAGCTGGGATTGCAGCAATGAACTACCATGACTAATTTTTTCATTTTTTTTTTGTAGAGCCGGGTCACTCTATGTTGCCTAGGCTGATCTCAAACTCCTGACCTCAAGCAGTCCTCCCACGTTGGCCTCCTAAAGCATTGTGATTCTGGGTGTGAGCCACCATGCTCAGAGATCAAAATCCCCCTTTTAATAAGAATACCAGTCCCGATGGACTAGGGGCCACCCTAACGGCCTCCTTTCAACTGGATTACTTCCATCAAGACCTTGGTTTTGCCTTCCGCATATGGACTTGGGGTGGGGGTGCAATTCACCCCATAACACTTGTCATTGGATTTAGGGACCACCTGATCACCCAGGATGCTCTCATCCTGAGATCCTTAATTAACTACATCGGCCAAGACCCTTTTTCCAAATAAAGTGTCATTCATGGGTCCTGGGGGCTCAGGCTTCAGCATCTTTTGGGGAGACGAGATTCAACCCACTAAACCACCCTCCCTTCCTTCCATACCCCATCCCTAAGCAGAGTACAGCTCTTCCCAGAGCGGAGGCCCCCACGTGGGGCCCCACTGCCCCTGCACCTGCCAGACTCCACACCTACGAGAAAAGTTTTCCTGGATGGCAGGTGGTTTATTTCACATCCTATTAGAGGAAGGGACAGGGAGCACACAGGCTTGCCGCTGCATCTGTGGCAGAGGTGTCTTAGAAACTTAGGTTTTATTATTAACTTCGACTTGTAGAAAAAAATGGCACACAAGGCACTGGAACAGCAGATAGGCGGTGCAGCTCGGCAAGGTCGTTCCAGAAGCCGGGGTGAGCTGGAGCCTGCTCAGCCTGGAGCTGGAGGAGCAGACCTGGGGACAGTGCCTACCACGCACCCCATCTCTCCCATCCTTACACATTTTCAAGATAAGCAAAAACAAGCCGCCGCTTCTGCTGGACTTGCCAGTCGATTCCTGGGAGGCAGTGTCTCCTGTTAACCCAGATATTGGGAGCCGCAGGGACTAGCCCCGCTCTGCACCTGGCAAAGGTACCGTCCGCCCTGTGGCTGCCGATCAGAAGCTGGAACCCTGAGGAAAGGACCTGTGTCTGTCTTTCATAGATTCAACTCCCAAACTTAAAAGGAGACTGCAGGAACTTCCTCTATGGGGACATTCAGTGCTGGACCACACCCGGGCCCTGTCTGAACCAGTATTCCTTGAGTGTCTGTCAGTGCAGAGTGAAGCTGGGTGCCTAGAGGGACATGGGAGGAACAGACACCTTGAGCAATGCTCAGGCCTGTCCCCTCCACACTTGGTGCTTGAGTGTCCTGGCTGGATCAGCCTTTGCCTGCAGCTGTCCTTTCTCTAATCACAGTGCGTGTTACTGATCCCCATGTCTCCTCTTGGTCTCACTCGTAGACTCAACTCCCAAACTTCAAAGGAGACTGCAGGGGCTTTCTCCATGGAAACATTTGTTGTTTTTTGGTTTGATTTTGCTTTTTAAAGTAACTGATGAGCTGGTATTCACGCAGACTCCAAGAGGCGGTCACCTCCACAGACCCATCTTCCCAGAGTTAGAAAGGCGTGGGATGTCATGCCTGGCAGGGAGTCAGGCCAAGAGACCCAGGGCATCGCCAGCCTGCAGGGGTTTCCGGGACAGCTTGACAAGGAGGGAGAAGCCATGGTTTCAGGGTCTGTGACCCCAAAGTTGAGCTGGTAACGTACAGGGACCCCAGCAGTGGTGGCTCATTCCTAATGGGATGCTTTTTGCGGGAGCTGCAGGACGGTCGGCCGCCCCAGGCTCCAGCCTGCCTGAGACACAGGCGGGGTCCTCCCCATGCCTTCAGCTCAGAGCTGTCCTGGGAGGTGGTCTTCCCCAACACTCATGGGAGGGGGCTAGGCCGTTGCCTGCAGCTCTCTTCACACCAGTGTTATGCCCTGGGGGCCGGGATGGCCACCCTCCCCAGTAAAAGTGGCAGTCTCAGGGACAGAGTGGGGGGTGTGAGCCTGACCCCCCACCCTGGGCATCTGTGAGCACCTTTCTGAAAGTCAGCAGAAGAGAGACTGCAGCAGGAGAAGCACACCCTCAGGTCTCTGAGCACAGGGACACCTCTCCCAGCCCCTCCCACTCAGAGAACTCCAATTGCACAGGGACAGGGGACAGCTGCCCACTCCCCTCCCTTCCTCAGAAGCGCCCGAGCAGGTAGCCGGCTCCCTGGGGTCAGAACCTTGTGGCAAGGCCGTGCACGTTCCCGATGCCTTAACGTCACCCTCCTCCTGGGACCTTTCCCTGCTGGATCTTCACCCGGGCCCACTGGGCGGGGTCACACCTCGTGGGAGGGAGAGGGAGAGAAGGCCTTTGGATCCTGTGAATTCACCTCCCGGTTCACCGGTCTTCCAGTTCTGCCCGGCCCCTGCCAGCCTCCCTCACAGCCTGCCTGTCCCTGGAGTCCCGGAGTCCTGGGAATCGGGCCTCAACTTAGGCTCCTCAGAGGGCCCCCCAGAACTGTGCTCTGTCTGCAGAGCCTCAAAGTTCTGGAACTTTCTGTCC
>CAUYQG010271887.1:0-16443 GCA_963574415.1 Tarsius wallacei | reverse complement strand
ACGCCCGGCTAATTTTTTTGATTTATTGTAGAGATGAGGTCTCGCTTGCCCAGGCGGGTCTCGAACCCGCGGGCTCAGGCAATCCACTCACCTCAGCCTCCCAAGGCGCGGGATTACAGGCTGAGCCACCGAGCCCGGCTTTCCTGCTGTATTCTAACATGCCTGCTGTCTGGATGCTTGCTCTGATGATCGGTGGCAGTCTTTCTGCGCTCCAAACCACATTTGGGGTGAGACATTAATTGCTGGAGAGTCATGAGTGCCTAGTTGAATGCAAGGCAATTGTGGACTCCTGCCTGTCTCTCTGCTGATACAGCCAAACCTCCTGGTTCCAACGAGTTGCTGATGATATAAATTCCAGGGCACAAAAACCACACTTTTCATAATGGGTTTCAGACCCATCACTGGTAATAATTTAAAATTGTTTGAATTCATGGCCCAAGAGAGAAACTTCTGCTTTTCATTAAATATTACTGAACAGGTGCTGAGCTCTGCAGGGTCTTTAATGCTTTCCAGTCTCTGCTGTCACACTTAAAAATAAAATGTAGAGTTTCTCCCACATTTCAATAGTCACATTAATGAGAGTGTTCAAATGAGTACTCATTTTACAACCTCTATTTTGCATCATTTAGTTTGGATTTGAGGGTCAACATTTTCCTCTTCTAGTGGGATACTGAGTAGCAGTAAAGGGTTGGAAAAAATTACACATTTATCTTTGTTACATAGGCTGTTGCACAAAAGTTCTGGAAATGCCATCCCCTCTTTATTCACCACACCAAGATGTATTGAAAGGAAGTCTGTTCTGTTGGGGAATGTTTGAAGTAGATAAATTTGTACCTAGGAGATGGGAGGTAATTACAAGACAAATGACTCACACATCCGGTGGATTCATGGAGGGTTAAACTAAATATTTCAAGCTGTTATTTGGTCTGTTTACTCATGTTTATATGAGGCTAACAACTTCCACAACAGCCTTTCAGGCGGTTGTTCCCAGGTGTTTTCTGTTGAGCTGTTGGGCTCATTTGAATTACTTTATGAGGAATATTTAGAATAGAAAGAGACAAGGGATGATCACAGGTTACTGGGGCTTCTTGCCACCTAAGGAGAATTCTCTGGGTCTACTATTCTTCACTGCAGCTGCCGTGTGAAGTAGGGGAAATAAGATTGCCATGGGCAAAAGTAAAATCTGGTGTTTTTAAATTTTATTTACTTCTAGATTGTTATAGGCTTGCTTGAAAATTTACCAATGAAGAACTAAGTCAAGGAAAGATGCCTTTTTTGATTTTGGAGACTAACAGACATTTATTTATATATTCACTTGAGAATTTTTATTGATATATAATATTTGTACATATTGTTGGGGTACATGTGATATTTTGTTACATGCGTAGAATGTATACTAATCAAGGCAGGTCGTTAGGGTATCCATTACCAGTTAGCATTTCTGTGTGTTGAGAACATTTTAAGTACTTACTTCCAGCTATTTTTAAAGGCTCAATACATTGTTGCCAGCTATAAGTCACCCCACTCTGCTATGGTATATTATAATTTATTTCTTCTATCTAACTGTACTCACATTTATTTCAGAATTTTAATGAGAAAATTAAAAACTTCTCCACACTGGGTGTAGATAATATTTGAAGTGATGATGATTTTGTGGATATGCATGAGACTGTCTTAATTCCTAGAAGATGCATGCTGAGTGGCATGATGTATGAAATATGTTTTGAAAAGTTTCCTATGTAGAGATAAAGGAAATAGGGCAGATTATTAAAATATTGTTAAATCTAATTGTGCTTTTCTTTCAACTTTTGTTTGTAAATTTTTATAACAAAAAATTGAAAGTAAAAACTTGCATTTATAATCACAAAATGCTAAGTTAGGACTTAGCTGACAAGCTTGGATAATCTTCGCTGCATATGTTGGATTATTATCCTTAAAACATAAGTCACTCTTTTTTTTTTTTTTGAGTTGGAGTCTTACTCTGTCGCCGGGCTGGAGTGCAGTGGCACTCTCATAGCCACCGCAGTCTTGATCTGCTGGGGTCAGGCAATACTTCCACTTTAGCCATCCAAGTAGTTGGCATCCAAGTAGCTGGCACCACAGACATGCACCACCACACTCAGTTAATTTTTTGATTTATTGTCGAGACAAGTTCTCACCAAGTTGCCCAGGCTGGTCTCAAACCTTGGAGGCTTAGGCAATTCTCTCGCTTCTGCCTCCCAAAGTGCTGAGATTGCAGGTGTGAGCTACTATGCTTGGCATATAAGTCACTCTTATGAATCAGTAAGGAAAAAGATGAACAACCTAATAAAAAATAGGCAAAGAAAATGAGCAGCCAAATCACAAAAGAAAAAAATCAGAACTGGACAAAAAGGTACTGAAAACTATGCATTAATATGTTGCATCAGTGTACATATTGATCTCACTATCCATAAAAATATAATTTAAAACAGAAAAAAGAATAATAATCATCAGATGGTTCTTCTGAATCAGGCAATAGTTGAGTATTTTCCCTCTATTTTCACAATTAACTCTAGCAAAAGTCCTATCATTATCTCCATTTTTCAAAAGGGAAAACTGAACACAGAAGTTTAATACTTTGCTAAGCCTACAGTGTGGAAACACTAGCAAGTCCCGGAGTTAGGAGTCATGCCAAAACCACACCTTGCTAGATCCTGCTGTCTTTACGGCATGCTATGTGAGTCTGGTCCTGACAAGGATGGACATTTACAGTCTATATGTTAATAGAAACCACCTCAACCACTTTCATATTTAGCAATGTGTAGAGACAAAATGCTTTAAAAAAAGGCATAACATTTGGCCCAATGATTCTAGTTCTGGGAATTCTTCTGAGGAAGTAGGACAAATATACACTGATGTCTGTACAACGTATTAATCCAACACTGGTTATGTATTAAAAAAAATCAAAACTAACTAAATGCCCAATAAATAGAGGACTTGCTAAATAAGTTATGGCTCAGCTATAAAATGGCATGCTAGGCAGTCATTATAGGTCTAGTCATTAACCAAAGAATATTTATAAAATATTACAAATGGCAATAAAAAAGCAGGTTACTAAACATACCATAGAGTATCATCTCATGTTGTTGAAAAATGAAATACATATAAAGTGTATGTATAGTGCAAAAGGAGGTATTTTTAAAAAATCAAAATTTTAGCAATCCTTGATCTATGAATGGTAAGGGTATAGTTTTAATATTTTCTCCTTGTTTATATATATTTTTTTAACTTTTCCCCACAAAAACATACTCTTAGTTATGCAGTAAAAATAATTTTAATGCAGCATAAGCAATAAAATACAGTGAATGTTTGCCATGATGAACTACAGTGAGCTATTATCTTGCCACTGTACTCTAGCCTGAGTGGGAGACTGAAAAAAAAAAAAAGAAACAAAAAGAAACAGAGTCTTGCTATGTTGTCCAGGTTAGATTGCAGTGGCTATTCATAGTGGTGCAATCATCTCACCCTACAACCTTGAACCCTGGGGCCAAAGCGATTCTCCTGCCTCAGCCTTTCAAGCAGCTGGACCCACAGTCATGTGCCATCGTGCCTGGCTCCACTGACTTCTCTCTTAAAACTACAAACAGGCCGGGCTCGGTGGCTCAGCCTGTAATCCCAGCACTTTGGGAGGCCGAGGCGAGTGCATTGCTTGAGCCTGAGGGTGCGAGACCCACCCGGGCAACTTGGCGAGACCTCATCTCTACAATAAATAAAAAATTAGCTGGGCATGGTAGCGCGCGCCTGTAGTTCCGGCTACTTGGAAAGCCCAGGCGGGAGAATCTCTGGAGCCCAGTGGGTCGAGGCTGCGGTGGCCAGGAGCGTGCCACTGCACTCCAGTCTAGGCGACAGAGTGAGGCTCCAACTCAAAAAAAAAAAAAAAAAAGACAAACAAACAAGCTCAATTTTTTTTGCCCTTAAAAAAACCAAAGTCAAACAAACATGAAAACCTCAGCGAAAATCTCCTCTGGATTCTGTTTCCTCCTTAAGCAATCTTTCCCCTTCCCTCTTAAAATAATTAAGGCAACTCAAGTGGCTTTAGGTCCTTCTCTCCCATTTGCTCCTGGATCTACTGCAACAGCTTCTGTTTGAACTCAGCCTGGTATAGATAGCTCTTTCTAACAAATCCCATTGCTTTCTCTCAGTACTTCCCACCTGTACCTTGTATTAACTCAGTTGACTGACACGGTTGACTAGAACGTCCTGGCACTACCTCCTCCTCAGCATTTGCCATTTTCCTGGTTCTCTTTTATCACTCCTCCCCACTTCAGTTTCCTTGTGTGCGGTGGACTGGACAGCAGCTCTCAGATAATATCCATGTCCTAATCCCCACAGCCTGTGAGTGGTACCGGATTGGTAAAAGAGACTTTGTAGATGTGATTAAATTAGGGCTCTTGGGATGGGGATATTGTCCTGGAGTGATCCTAGAACCAAATGTAATCACCATGGACCCTAGAAGAGGACTGTGGCGATAATCAGAGGTGGAACAAAAGAAGGCAGTGTGACAGGGAAGCAGAAATTGGCACCATGTGCTTTGGAGGTGCAGGAGGGGGCCACAAGCTGAGGAACACAGCAGCCACTAGAAGCTGCAGAAAGCAAAGAAATGAGTGTCCCTTCAGAATCTCCAAGGAAGCAGCCCTGCTCACACCTTGACTTGAGCCCCATGAAGCTTCTGACCTAGAGAACTGTAATAGAACAGACATGTATTGTGTTTAGCCTCTTATGTTGTGTGATTTGTTATAGCAGCAACAGGAAGCTAAAATGTCGTGCCTGCATCGGTTCTTCCCTTAATCCTCGTTATCTCAAAGCTCCACATGTGGCCCTCTCTTCTCCTTTCTCTACATTTACTCACTTGCAGTTTTCACCTTTTCTGGAGATTTCAGCCAAGACCAATGACTCCCACAATGACCGTTCTGAATCTGCAGACCCATGATTCCAGTTCTTCGTATCACATTATGATTGATGTCATAAGGATCTGCACTCACTCATCACCCAGTATGTCATGCAAAGGCATATCAGGAAGCTGGTGGTGCTCAGGCTTCAGGCTCCTTCACTTGCGCACGTCTCCTCCAACTCTCTGGGAGGGTCCTGGAGATATGCATTTGTGGTTTTGCATTAGTTTCATAGTAAAATTGCCCATGGTCATGAAGGCAGCAAGGTGCATTTTACTCCATAGCCTCAGTGGCAAATCCAGCATTTGGCAAATCCTACTTCTGTGTCTCAAGCACTTAGCCTGACACACAGTAGGGAATCAATAAACCATAGCAGTGATATCCAAATGCACCATGATCTTGTCTTACGACAGCTAGGGACCTCAGAATTATCTTTTTTTTTTTGGAGACAGGGTTTTACTCTGTCGCCTGGGCTGGAGTGCAGTGGCATGACCACGGCTCACCACAGCCTTGACCTGTGCTCAAGCGATCCTTCTGCCTTAGCCTCCCGAGTAGCTGGGACTGCAGGCATGTGCTACCATGCCTGGCTAATGTTTGTATTTTTTGTAGAGATGGGGTCTTGCTATGTTGCCAGGCTGGTCTCAAACTGCTGGGCTGAAGCAATCCTCCCTCCTGGGCCTCCCAATGTGCTGGGATTACAGGCATGAACCACCGTGCCCAGACCTCAGACTTATCTTTGATGCTTCCCATGTCCATTTCCCACATCGAAGCCAGAAAGTCCTGTTGGCTTTGGCTTTCTCCGTTTCCTTAATTTTGATCTCACTATACCTTGTCACTTCCATTTTTGACTTTATTCAGGTTCTCATCATCTTGGTATGTTCTAATAGTTAGCTCTTTTGCTTCTGTGCTAAACTGCTCCATCTAGTACTTTCTCTTTGCTGATGACAAATATATCAAGATGTAATCACACCTCAACAGCTTAGGGATTTGCAAGGTGGAATCTGTGGTCCAACATAATTGACAATAGAGCCTCTAGATATCAGGGAGCCTGCAAGCATAAGAATTTCTGAATGTTAGTGTTCCTGTGCCGGGCATTGTGTTTTGCCTAGAATGTGATTTCTCAGTTTTGATTTTATTCCCTCAGTTAGGCTTTTCCTGATGCCACCAACCAAACAGGTAGCCCCAATTACTGTTACGTCACCATGTTATATGTACTTCATTGTTCACACTTCAGTCTATGCTTATCTTGTTGTTGACTAGTTTGTTTGCTAGCTTACTTGTTTATTATCTGTGTCCCAACTAGAATGCAGGTAGCTCTTGTTCATTGATGGATCTCCAGTGCCTAGCACTGTACCTTGCAAAAAAAGCAGATGCCCTTAGCCGGGCTCGGTGGCTCAGCCTGTAATCCCGCGCCTTGGGAGGCTGAGGTGAGCGGATTGCCTGAGCCCGCGGGTTTGAGACCTGCCTGGGCAGGCGAAACCTCATCTCTACAATAAATCAAAAAATTAGCCGGGCGTGGTAGCGCGCGCCTGTAATTCCAGCTACTCGGAAGGCTGAGGCGGAAGGATTGCCGGAGCCCAGCAGGTCGAGGCTGCGGTGGCCGGGAGCGGCCACTGCACTCCAGTCTGGGCGATCGAGTGGTACTCCAACTCAAAAAAAAAAAAAAAAAGCAGATGCCCACCGAATATCTGAAAAGATTTAAGTTAGGATATTAAAAACTAACAAATCTGTAACACCATCACTATCACATTCCTTCAATAAAAGAAATGATATTATAATACCAAAACATTAAAAAGACTATGATTGCAGAAAAAAGACACTTTCAAAATTGAGTCAAGCCGGGCTCAGTGGCTCAACCTGTAATCCCACGCCTTTGGGAGGCTGAGGTGAGTGGATTGCCTGAGCCCGTGGGTTCGAGACCTGCCTGGGCAACTTGGTGAGACCTCATCTCTACAATAAATAAATAAAAAAATTAGCCGGGTGTGGCAGCACGCGCCTGTAGTTCCAGCTACTTGGAAGGTTGAGGTGGAAGGATTGCCGGAGCCCAGCAGGTCGAGGCTGTGGTGGCTGGGAGCGGCCACTGCACTCTAGCCTGGGCAACAGAGTGAGACTCCAACTCAAAAAAAAAAAAAAAAAAATTGAGTCAAAATAGTTTTATAAATTTTTTTTACATTTTTCTCATTTTTGATTTCACCTTGGATGGAAAAACTTTCTCATATTTAGTCTCATGGCTATCATTGGGATGGGTTTTTGAACAAAACCCTGTGTTCTCTCCTGAAGGGGTATTGCGCTACAATAATTCTGGTAATGGACTGGTACAGAGCATACAGTAGATTCATAACACGTGTTCACTGTTGCTATTACTTTACACATTTTGGCTGGTGCAGTGCTTCATGACTGTAATCCCAGCACTCTGAGGGCCAAAATGGCAAGATTGCTTGAGCCTAGTACTTTGAGACCAGCCTGGGCAACATAGTGAGATGTCATCTCTACAAAAATGTTTTCTTTTAGTTAGTTGAGATTCATAGCACACGCCTGTAGTCTCAGCTACTCATGAGGCTGAGGCAGGAGGATCACTTGAACCCAGGAGTTTGAGGCTTTGGTAAGCCATGATTGTGCTTCTGCACTCTATCCTGGACAACAGAGTGAGATCCCGACCAAAAATAAATAAATAAAAACAAAAATAAAACTTTTTCACACATTTACTTGCATCTGAGCAAATTTTGCCCCTAATCTTTCTATAAGGATAGATACCGTTTTATTCACATATTCAAGTTGAAGAAAAAAATGACTCAGAGAGTTTAGATTTAAATTTAGCTTAAGCAAAGTCAAGTCAGTGGTGAAGCGGAGCTTGGAAACCACATTTTTCCAACTCTTTTTTTTTTTTGAGTTGGAGTCTCACTCTGTCTCCCAGGCTGGAGTACAGTGGCATACTCACGGCTACTGCAGCCTCGACCTGCTGGGTTCAGGTGATCCTTTCACCTCAGCCTTCCAAGTAGCTGAGACTAAAAGCATGCAACACCACACTCAGCTAATTTTTTAATTTATTGTAGAGCCACCACACCCAGCCTCTTTCCGACTCTTAAGCACCATGACACAACATTGTGTAGCCTGTGCTATCTTATACAACAGCCACTAGCTACATGTACTTGCTGAACACTGAAATGTGACTACTTCAAACTAAGCTATACCATAAATGCAAAATACATGCCACATATTGAAAATTGTGTATTAAAAAAGTATATAAAATATCTCATTTCTAAATAATTTTTCAATTTGATTACATGTTGAAATGATAATGCTTATATTACATTAAATAAATATATATCATTAAATTAATTTTACTCTTTTAAAAATTTTAAAATGCAGATACTAGAAAATTTTAAATTGCACATGTGACTTGCATTATATTTATATTGGACACTGATGGTGGAGACTGATTTTTTAAAAATTGTGGATTGGAACCCACTAGGGAATCTGAAATCAATTTAATGAACTACAACCAAAGGTTTAAAAAGTACTTTTTAAAAAATAACAGGATGGATTAGAACAGAATAGAATGGACTATCATAATTGGTAAAACTTGTTTCAGTTGTAAGCATGTATTTGGAATAGCTACAATGCAAAAAATGTATTTCTTAATGTGTCTCTGTCTTACAAGTTGGAAAAGAACTAGTATAGACAATCATAGTTTGTTTTGTTCATATTTGGAGTCCTCTTTTATTAGAAAAGAAGTTTAGGCCAGGCTCGGTGGCTCAGCCTGTAATCCCAGCACTTTGGGAGGCTGAGACGAGTGGATTGCCTAAACCCGCGGGTTCGAGACCAGCCGGGGCAACTTGGTGAGATCTTGTCTCTATAAGTTAAAAAAAAAATTAGCCGGGCATGGTAGTGTGCGCCTGGAGTTCCGGCTACTTGGAAGGCTTGAGGGAGAAGGATTGCCGGAGCCCAGCAGGTCGACGCTGGGGTGACTGTGAGCATGCCCCTGCACTCCAGCCTGGGCGACGGAGTGAGACTCCAACAGAAAAAAAAAAAAAAAAAAAGAAAGGAAAGAAGTTTAATCTTCTCAAATTATGTTTTTAATCTTCCAGAATCACTTCAGCGTTCTGGATGGAACACATTCCTATGGTTTTGTCATCGGTCCTCCAACCTGTGAGAGGTTTCAGATTGTCACCCGTCATTGTTTTACTTTCCCTTCTCATGCAGCTGAAATCCCATGATCTATCACTGTAGTCACTTCTTTGCACACAGTCTTTTGCCTCTCTTGCTTTGACATAGAGCCCTGGCACAACACTGACTCTGGTTAAAGTCACCCCTCCTGTCCACTCCTGCAGCTGCATATCAGTGGAGACTAACAGAGCCTTGCTGCATGGCCTCTCTTGCTGTGAGTATTGCTTGGCAATCCTGCTGTGTTTCCCAGGCCCAGTGATTGTCCAACATGCATGAGAACACTGTGCTTTACACAATTGCTGGACCACTGTATAACAAATGACCTCAACACTCAGCACCTTACAGCAAACCTTATTTATTTATTTTTTATTTCACACAGTTTGAGGATAAGGAAACTGGGAGAAGCTCAGAAAGCTGTAGTCAAGCTGTTGGCTGGGCCTGCAGTCATCAGGAGGGCTGAGGATTTACTCTCAAACTCATAAAATTAGCAAACTCAATACAGAAGAATAGTTTCTTTTTTAAAACATTTATGAGCCTTATGACCAGAAAACAATCTGACTTAAACATTAGTTATTTTTGTAGCAAATAAGGGAATGATCAATAAAAGACAAACGTAAAAAAATATATTAAAACAAATTCTATGGGGAAGCCAAATAGAAAGACTATTTCAAGGAGAGAAAGGAATAAAGTAAATTACTCTGTGAAAGAAGAGTCTTTTTCTTTTTTTTTGAGTTAGGATGTCTCACTCTGTCTCCCAGGCTAGATTGTGCAGTGGCACAATCATGGCTCACTACAGCCTCAATCTCCTGGGCTCAGGCGATCCTTCCGATTTAAGCAACCTGAATAGCTGGGAATACAGGCACACACCACCACGCACAGCTAACTTTTTGTTTGTTTGTTTGTTTGTTTATTGTAGAGGTCTTATTATGTTGCCTAGGCTGGGCTCGAACTCCTGGGCTCAAAAAATCTTCCTGCCTTGACTTCTCAGAGTGCTGAGATTACAGACATGCCCAGTTGAGTCTTGCATTTTTTAAATGAATGATGCTGGGTATTAGATTATTATGCTATTTTTAATTGTTAAATGCAATATCTGAAATGTGAACATATCACATGGTTTTTCAGTGTCATATTGGAGCATTGTCTAATAAACTCACACATGAATTATTTATTTATTTATTTTTTTAGTTGAAGTCTCACTCTGTTGCCCAGGCTGAAGTG
Organism: Tarsius wallacei; assembly: GCA_963574415.1. Lineage (NCBI taxonomy): Eukaryota > Metazoa > Chordata > Mammalia > Primates > Tarsiidae > Tarsius > Tarsius wallacei. The sequence goes on along the minus strand of CAUYQG010271887.1, from coordinate 6,148 downwards.
CAGTGGCACGCTTACAGCCACGGCAGCCTCAACTTGCTGGGCTCAGGCGATCCCTCCATCTCAGTCTTACAAGTAGCAGGAACTGCAGAATCACGCCACCACACTCGGCTTATTTTTTGATCTGTTGTAAAGGGAAGGTCTCACCAAGTTGCTCAGGCTGGTCTTGAACCCCTGAGTTAGGCAATCCTCCTCCCTTGGCCTCCTAAAGTTCTGGGATTACAGACTTGAACCACTCCGCCCAGCCAAATTATCTAATTTTTGAGGAATATGTACCTTTTTTGACTACTACCTATCAAAATATTTTACAGTTCTTTAAGGGTGGATGCTAAATGTAGAAGACTAACGGCAATATAAAGATTCTTGTGCGGCCGGGCGCGGTGGCTTAGCCTGTAATCCCATCACTTTGGGAGGCCGAAGCAAGAGGATTGCCTGAGTCTGGGAGTTCGAGAGCAACCTCGGCAACTTGGTGAGACCTCGACTCTACAATAAATCACAAAAAAACTAGCCGGATGTGGTGGCGTGTGTCTGTAGTTCCAGCTACTTGGAAGGCTGAGGCAGAAGGATAGCCTGAAGCCAGCAGGTCAAGGCTGTGGTGGCCGTGATCATGCCACTGCACTCCAGCCTGGGCAACAGAGTAAGACTCCAACTCAAAAAAAAAAAAGAAAAAGATTCTTGTGCAATAGAGTTTGTCCAGTAGAGATGTGAATGGCTTCTGTCCTATAGAAAAGATAACTCAAAGGTGTCCTTTTTTGCTCTGTAATACAGTAGCCAGTTTTACATCTTGTTTAGCAAGTTTATTTCCTCTTGCTTTTTTCCAGGGACTATAAATACTCTGTCTCTCTGTGCTTGCTTTGCCATCCTGCTGGTTCCCACATTCATGGTTCTCTCTCTAAGTAAATCTTTGGCACCTGCTCACTTTATAGTTATGAGTCATGTTTTTAATTTTTGTAAATTATACTTTGATAAATTCCATCGCCTACATTTTTAAAAGGAATATAAAAGTTTCATTTAAAATATCTGTATTGGCTGAGCTTGGTGACTCAGCCTGTAATCCCAGCACTTTGAGAGGCTGAGGCGAGTGAATTGCCTGAGCCCGTGGGTTTGAGACCAGCCCAAACAACTTGGCGAGACCTCGTCTTTACAATAAATCAAAAATTAGCTGGGCGTGGTAGCGCGCGCCTGTAGTTCCAGCTACTTGGAAGGCTGAGGTGGAAGGATCGCCGGAGCCCAGTGGGTCTACACTGGGGTGACCGTGAATGTGCCACTGCACTCCAACCTGGGCAATGGAGTGAGACTCCAACTCAAAAAAAAAAAAAATCTCTATATATTTATATATATCTGTATTTTCATTGTACCAGACATTACATCCTTAGCAACTTTTAAGTAATAATGAAAAATTTTAAGTGTCAACTTAAAAATATGTCAGGACATACTTTTAAAACATTATTTTAGAGCATATTTGAGAAAAAAAATCCTGGGTGATTATTTCTTTTGTCCTAAACTTTCAACACTTTCTTCCTTTTAACCATTCTCAAATTTTTTTTTTCTTTTTAAACCAACATCAGCCCCAGGTATGCTCATTTTTGGTTTCGATTTTGCTTATTTGCTATTTCACAGACTAACATAGGAGCAATCACAAGGGAAAATGTGCTATATTTTTCACCCCGGTACTCTGCTGTCTCGACCCTTATAGAATTATTGCTGTGCTCTGGTCAGTTAGTTTGTTGCTGTTTGTTATTGTGTTCACAAAATGACAGTCTAGACCTAACACTTTCTGTAGTTGTCTACTATACCTTTTTAAATACCTAGAATCCTCGTTTATATAATAATCCTCATTTGCTGAAAAACAAATATTAACATTTTTCAGAGATGACACGAATTGGAAGACTAGGGAATGTGTGTATGTGTTTGTGTATATATGTGTGAAAAAGAGTGTGCTAGGAAATGAGCAAATGGCAGAAAATGATACTTATCCATTTCTAAAGATAGGAATCACAGACAAATTATCTTTTACTTCCATTTTCACTCCTTCTGCTACATGTTTATATTTGAACTATCAAAGGAAATTGATGACAAAGTTGCATGGGTGAGTAAGTCTTACCACCATCCTTTGGATCCCACCTCAATTCTGCCCTTGGGTCCACCAGACTATGAAATTCCCTGGCTAGGTATGTTGTCTTATTATGCTTGGTGTCTATCAGTTTCTGTGCCTGACACATAGTTGTTCAGAAAATATCTGCTAAATAAATATGTATATTAACTTATTTAAATGATTTTTTATACATTGGTTTATATAGTGAGGGAATTTGTATTTTTTAAATTCATTCAACACATTTATTAGGTTTCTACTATGTTTTAGGCACTTGGTTAAAGCCTCAGGTGAGAGTCAATGGTGAACAAAGACAAACATAGTTTGGTAATGTTCTACATATACAGGGCCCACAAATTCTGAGAAAACAGGCTAGATGAATTATTTTATGCTGTAACTTAGTAGACTTGCTGAAAACTGACAGCTGGAAGGAAGTTTAGGAATAATCTAATCTAACGACTTCTTTGATAGATGAGGTCACTGAAGTCAAGAAAGTTTCAGTGATTTGTCCTCATATTGAGTTGAACCATGGTAGTTCACGTCACAGCTGTGGGCTCTCTTCCCAGGCCTATATCCCGGAGCAGCCATCTTGCTGCCAAGCACTTGCATGTAGCCAAGTTTTTTATTTATTTATTTTTTTAGTAAGTGGATGATTGTGAATTGTAAATTGTTTGCATGCCTGAATTTAATACTGTTAACTGTCAGGTGCACATGTTCTGCACTTGCAGTTTGTCATTTATGTAGTATTTGTGATAATGACTTCATTTGGGGAATTAGATGGACTGTTTGCCTTGAAAGTTCTTCAGAAATGCTGCCTTATTTCAAAAAGAAATGATTAAATCTGTTGCTGCACGAATAGGCAAACTACAAACCACAGGCCAAATCTAGCCTGATGCTTATTTTTATACAATTCAGGAACTAAGAATGGTTTTTAGGCAGGCATAGTTAACATAATTTAGAAGTAGTGAGGTGGGCTGGGCGCGGTGGCTCAAGTCTGTAATCCCAGTACTTTGGGAGGCTGAGGCGAGAGGAGTGCCTGAGCCCAGGGGTTCAAGACCGGCCTGGGCAACTTGGTGAGAGCTCGTCTCTACAATTTATCAAAAAAAAAAAAAAAAAGCCAGGCGTGGTAGCATGTGCCTGTAGTTTCAGCTACTTGGAAGGCTGAGGCAGAAGGATTGCCTGAGCCCAGTGGGTCGATGCTGGGGTGGCTGTGAGCATGCCACTGCACTCCAGCTTGGGTGATTGAGTGAGATTCTGACCACCCCCCTCTCCCCAAAAAGAAGTAGTTAGGCGGGTTTTCTTAGACAGACCTAATTTAAACAGGGTAAGTGTTCAGATATGTTTCTTATATGTACATGACAGTCATCCAACCGACCAGGCATACCAGACCTGACCACCTTGCGTGTTGAAATGTGAATCTACCAGTACAGTAAATCACAGAAACAGTAGGGTATTACCCAAAACACAGACATGATGCTTTAAAAAAAAAGCCCAAATCTAGTTAGTACCTTTCATCATTTAGAAGGTCCTTGTGACCTTAAAATGTTAAGAGATGGTAACTGAAACTCTTGAGAAGATACCTGCAGTGCTTGCTCTTAGATCATGGTTTGCTTAATCATCATTTAAAAAATATATAAAGTTTTTTGTCAAAGGCAAGAACATGTCCTTTCACTTAAAGTATTCATGCTTTTCTTTTGAGCATTTTTTTTCTTTATTTATTTTTTCTTTTTTTTTGAGTCGGAGTCTCACTCTGTCGCCCAGACTGGAGTGCAGTGGCCGCTCCCGGCCACCACAGCCTCGACCTGCTGGGCTCCGGTGATCCTTCCACCTCAGCCTGTCAAGTAGCTGGAACTACAGGCGCATGCTACCACGCCCTGCTGTTTTCTTTCTAATAAATTCTTTCTTAAACTACACTTTGAACTCACTCTGAAGTTCCTTTCTGTGGCGAAACCAACCCATGGAACAACACACCACACCCCACCCAGCATCAGTTTTCATGCTTTTAAATAATTAAACAAAAATTAAAAAGAAGAATAGTATTTTGTGACATGTGAAAATGATATGAAATTCAGATTTTCAGTGTAATTTGGTAGAGTCTTATTAGAACACAGCCAAGTGTGTTTATTTAAATATTGTCTGTGGCTGTTTCTGAGTACAATAGCAAAATGGAATCATTGCATCAGAATCCATCTGGCCCAGAAAGCGTGAAGTATTTGCCTACTGGCCCTTTGCAAGAAAAGTTTACTCACCCCTGCACAACAGCAAAATGTGTCATGCTATACTTCCCTCTCACTCCCAATGCTTGAGAGACATTTAGATAGGATTTTTCTGAGTTGGAGTCTCACTTTGTTGCCCAGGATGGAGTGGTGTGACATGATCACGGCCACCGCAGCCTTGACCTGCTGGGCTCAGGTGATCCTTCCACCTCAGGCTTCCAAGTAGCTAGAACTATAGGCACGCACCACCATGCTCGGCTAATATATATATATATTTGAGTTGGAGTCTCACTCTGTCATCCAGGTTGGAGTACAGTGGCATGCCCACGGCTACTGCAGCCTTGACTTGCTGGGCTCAGATGATCCTTCTGCCTCAGCCTTCCAAGGAGTTGGAACCACAGACATGTGTCACCATGCCTGGCTAATTTTTTTTATTTATTGTAGAAATGAGGTCTCACCAAGTTGTCCAGACCGGTCTCGAACCCATGGGCTCAGGCAATCCTCTCACCTCGGTTGCCCAAAGTGCTAGGATTACAGGTGTGAACCACCATACCCGGCCAGGTTTAAGCTTTTTCTTTTTCTTTTTTTTTTTTTTAGTTGGAGTTTCACTCTGTCACCGAGGCTGGAGTGCAGTGGCATGCTCACGGCCACTGCAGCCTCGACCTGATGGGCTCAGGCGATCCTTCTGCCTCAGCCTTCCAAGCAGCTATAACTTCAGGCATGAGCCACCACGCCCAGACTGGTCTTGAACCCATGGGCTCAGGCAATCCTCTCATCTCAGCCTCCCAAAGTGCTGGGATTATAGGTGTGAACCTCTACGCCCAGCTAAGCTTTTACTTCAACCTTCTACCTGCAATTTTATGAACAGACAAATGTTAGGAATACATAAAATTCTTATAAGAATGTAACAAACAGTCTGGGTGCGGAGATATAATGTTCATTTGTTTGCTCTAATTCAAGTTCCAACATTCTTGCAACAGCACACAAAAATACACAACAACAATAACAAATGCCACTCAGCAAGACACCACCACACTTCGACACAAACACAGCTGTGAAACACTGTTATACTAAGGTTACAAAATCTTATCCAGTTGTTTGTACAATGCTACCAACGCAAGCGCATGGTAGCAAGTTCACGAATTTAATTGTCCAACACCGCATAACACACAAAAAAGTCCTTGCTGAAAATAAGTGTTCAAGCAAAAAGTACAATTCACAAAAAGAAACAATCCAGTATGAGGATCAGTCAGCAGACAATAAATATGATGACTGGCTCTCTAAGAATCTGAAATACCAGAACAATCTGAAAGAGACTGTAATCACTTTAAACATGCTTACTTAAGTAAGACAGTAAAGATAGGCTAAAATCTATAATTAAAACTAAGAAGCTAATGACAAAGAACAAAGAGAACTTTCAAAATAATATATATTGTCAGTTAAATTTAAAAGTCCTTGGATAATTTTAACAAAAAATTAGGGCAAGTTGAATAAATTTATAAAAAAGAAGATGGAACTGAGGACATTATACAGAACACAGTCAAGAAAGATAAAGAAAACAGAGGAAGGTAACATTTAAAGACAATAGCTTAGAACCTCCCAGAATTGATGAACAACATACGTTCTTTGAGTGACTAGTAGACTCCAAGTTATAATATTATGCGATAAATAAATATAAAACTGTCCTTAGACTAATGAAACCATTTTTTTTTTTTTTTGAGTTGGAGTCTCACTCTGTCGCCCAGACTGGAGTGCAGTGGCCGCTCCCGGTCACCGCAGCCTCGACCTGCTGGGCTCCGGCGATCCTTCCGCCTCAGCCTTCCAAGTAGCTGGAACTACAGGC
>CAUYQG010271885.1:0-13834 GCA_963574415.1 Tarsius wallacei | reverse complement strand
GGTCTCGCCAAGTTGCCCAGGTGGGTCTCGAACCCGCGGGCTCAGGCAGTCCACTCACCTCAGCCTCCCAAAGCACGGGATTACAGGCTGAGCCACCGAGCCTGGCTAGGATCATTCTTCTAATCTCGATACCTCGGTTAGAAGATGAGGTCAAACTTTAACCAGATTTCCAGTTGTATCACTAATTTTTTAGGAGTGTCTGTTTAAGAACATGGTCCATGATTTTGTACCAGGAGTATGAAACTGTGTATGACCTCCGATTTAACTATTAGAGAATAACCAAACAGTTCACAGAAAAGATTTTGTTAACTGCTGAGGAAAATTCATCAATGTGTTTTGAAAGAATTCCAAAAGGCCCCAACTGTCTCTTGTTCACTCATCTGAGTCCATTTGTGTTGCTGTAAATGAATACCCGAGGCTGGGCGATGCATAAATGAAAAGTTTATTTGACTCATGTATCTGCAGGCTATGCAAGAAGTGTGATACCAGTATCTGCATTGAGTGTGAGGGTCTCAGGCTGCTTCCACTCATGGTGGAAGGAGAAGGTGAGCCAGTAAATACTGAAATCACACAGGAAGAGGGGATGAAACAGGGAGAAAGCAGCAGTGCCAGGCTTTTTATTTTATTTTACTTTAATGACTAGCTAGCTATCCACAGAACTAATAAGAGAACCCACTCAACCCTGAGAGGGGCATTAATCATTCATAAGGGACCATCCCCATGTCCCAAATCTCTCCCATTAGGTCCCACCTCCAACACTGGGATAAAAATGTCAAACAGGTAATTTGAAGGGGGCAGACATCAAAACTATAGCAACACCTGCTTGAGTTTCTTCTCTTTTTTTTTTTTGAGTTAGAGTCTCACTCCACCGCCCAGGCTGGAGTGCAGTAAAATGCTCACAGCCACCCCAGCATCAACCTTCTGTGCTTTCGCGATCCTTCTGCCTCAGCTTTCCAAGTAGCCAGAACTAAAGACATGCGCTACCGTGTCCAGCTAATTTTTTTATTTTATTGTAGAGACGAGGTCTCGCCAAGTTGCCCGGGCTGGTCTCAAACCCGCGGGCTCAAGCAATCCATTTGCCTCGGCCTCCCTTTATTGTTTAGTTTACATTTTAATTGCTAAAATGTTTATGATATAAGAAATTATAGGCTTGAGGTTCAACATTAAAAGTTTTACAATGAGACAATCACAAAAAGATCTAGGAGTAATTCACTGCAAATAAGGAAAGAAAAGATACTTGCAAATGACTTATTCAGATTTATTGAGAAATGTACAAGTACTTCTATAGTATGGGCTGTGGTCTCTATACAGAGAGCAATTCATATCCGACATTTCCTCATTCCTGGATTCAACCAGCCAAATATAAAAAGTATTAGGAAAAAAATGAAAAACAATACAAATAAAAATAGAGACCAGCCCGGGCAACTTGGCGAGACCTCATCTCTACAATAAAATAAAAAAATTAGCTGGACACGGTAGCGCATGCCTTTAGTTCTGGCTACTTGGAAAGCTGAGGCGGAAGGATCGCGAAAGCACAGAAGGTTGACACTGGGGTGGCTGTGAGCATTTTACTGCACTCCAGCCTGGGCGGTGGAGTGAGATTCCAACTCAAAAAAAAAAAAAAAAGAGAAGAACTATTCGCATAGCATTTGCATTGTATTAGGTATAATAAGTAATTTATGGATAATTTTAAATATGCAGAAACTTGTGTTAGGGTATATGACAATACTAAGGGAAATGACATCTAAGGATTTTGGTACCCCTTGGGTCAAGGGTAGAGAGTCCTAGAACAAGTTTTCCACAAATACCGAGAGTCCCTGCTTTCTTGTCATTTAGTTTGGATTAACCAAATTTTCTCCCTCAACTTGATGGGACACTGGGCTAGCCAATGAAAGCATTGGATTTATTTGACCATAATCACTGATTCAGAAATGAGCAATTTAGAGCAATCAAAGAGCCCCGTCAATTATGCTGGAATCGATTTGCCAGGTTAATTTAAACCTAAACCTGTTGGGATAGTATGCCTAAAAAAATCTATCGTCAGAGAAAAAAAAAAGTTAGTCAAACACTGATACCATTATTTCTACCTCCTGGACCCATCTAGAGCTAATGCTAACTTCTTATTTAGTAAGCCATACTTTCTTTTTCTTTAAAAAAATTATATTTATAAACACAATGTGCTGGACAAGCAGAACTTGGATTGAAATTGTAAAGCAACATAATTTTTTCAAGTTACACATTCTCCCTTCCTTCAGCAAGAGCCTCCTGTAGGCTGGAAGATAAGGAACGGAACTGTAGTCTTCTTCCAATAGAGAAATGCCTTTGCAATCTCCTGTCATAACAAGTATTTAATACTTTTTCTCTTGTGGGAAATTTCATGGGTGACTTATAACCTTCTCCTCCTCTCCATTGTTAGGCCTCTTGCCTTCAATTCCTTAGTCCTGCTAATTGACTTTCCTAGAGCTCATTACCAACTCTTTCCATTGTCACTAGATCCAGCAATTCCTAAATCTCTCTGCTACAACACATATGCCCATCCAGGAAATTCTATTGATCAGAACCTAATATGACCCTGCAGGGGCCCATGTAAATGAACTTGCATCTTGTCCACATGAACTCTTACTGCATACTTTACCACAGCTCTGGTCATGCAGGCTGATCTCAAATCTCACCTCTCCTTTGGTTTGTCCATTGGCTGCTTTCCAGGCCTCCTCTTGCCTCTTAGCATTCTCAGGCTAGAGCGGTACACAGACCTCTGTGTACCTTGCCTACAGAAGATAATGTCTCAAGCTCTCCAAGTGCTTTCACTAGGCTTGTCATCAGCCACAGATGTAGGGTGACCAATTGTCCCAGTTTACCCAGGACTGTGCCAGTTCTAGTACGAAAAGTTCCCTGTCCTGGGAAACCCTTCAGTTTGGGCACACCAAGAGATGATCACTCTAACTCTCCCTTTGCATGTATGTTAGGTTTTATATAATAGCTTCCTCAAAAAACCAAAAAAACAAACAAACAAAAAAACCATGTTTTTAACCTCAATTGAGAAAGAGATTTAGGAGTTGTGTAATTGTTTCATAATCACCTTCTTTTTCAAGTTCAAACAGGTGGTCAGTTTTACGTTTCACTTGACAAGTGTCATTTGTCAAAGGTACTTTCTTTTTAATATCATTTTACACATTTTAAAAATTTGACCAGCAAACCAAAATATGCATGATTGCTATGAGTAGGTATAGAGTGATTTTTTCAAACGTACAGTATTGTCTACAAAAATGGCTCTCAATTGTGGTGCCTGGAACATCAGCATCAGCATCAACTAGGATCACCTGGACCCTGGATAGAAATGTGACTTCTTAACCCCCGTCAAATATCTACTGAATCAAAAACTCTATGTTTGAGGTCTGTGTATCAACAAACCCTCCACGTGACCTGAGATAAGCTGAAGCAGGTAAACCACTAGTCTCTAATTTTTGACTCTAGATTCTGGCTGAACATTAGAATTACCTGGGTGTCTTTTAAAGCCAAAGTCTGGGGCTCAAATATTCAATTTCATTGGTATCTGTTGGGACTAAAACACCAGCAAATTTTTACAAATTCTCCAGGTATATTAAACGAGTACCAAAGTTTTTGAATCACTTGTCAACAATATTGCTCGTTGAAGCTCTTTATTGGAGAGTAGAATTGTCAGTTGTTTCAGAGCAGTAGGACACATGACTATGTAAGTCTTGAATCTCTCTTCAAGTTAGCATTTATGTATGTTAAATTATATGTACACAAATGTTTCAGTCCATTCACTCTGTTTCCTCACTACTAAATTTTAAACTGTATTTTCCATTTCTTTATGTTCTTTTTTTTTTAACTTTCTAAAATGTTAAAGAGAATGCCATCAAAATCTGGAATTACAGTTCATTTTGGTTTGGGGGGCGGGGTTGTCCGTCACAGCCAATGGACCCAAAGATATAGGTCACTGAGCAGCCAAAGTTGGAAATGCATTCACATGCTATGACAGTATGCTTTGAGGAATTAAAAATGAATGGTTATTTATTTCATTAGACTACAAATCTTGTAACAACCTACAGTGTATATTATAGATGATATGTGGAAATATGATCATTTGCAAATAGGTACATTAATCTGCAAATGGCCACATCAACCCAGAACCAGTTAGAGCTTTTCAGAACATTAAGACAATTAGTTCTGACCAAAGATAAGCAGAATAAACAAATTCTTGCTGAAGTAGAATCAGTTCTGCTACTCTTTAAAGTCCTCCAAAGAAGGTTTATGAAGACCAATATTTCAGTGATTTGTTTTCCTTTTTCAATGTTTTGCTTATTGTGCTCCCTCCATTTCAGAGGTGTTTGAGGTTTTTATGACTAAAGCAGCTTTTGACTGACTATTCCTCTTCTGGCTGACTTTGAAAAAAAGACTCAAAAGTTCTTGGGATTTGGGCTGTGATAATTTGGCCTTGTGCAAAGAGACAAATCACACTTTAGCTGGAGGCAATTTAGATTAAAACAAAATCAGAATAAAAGTACCTAAAGTATTCAAACAAATAGGAGAGTTGACTCTGTTTTTTCAGTCTAAAACTTTAAGTATGCCTGAGAGACTTGGCCTACCCTAAAATAAAAGGTAAAACAAATCTGATAAGAGCCCCTGACTGTGCTTTGAATTCAAATGCACAAACCAAAGAGGAAAAACAACTAGTATGGAGGACTGATGTCTAGTACCAACTTTATGGCTTGCAAAATTTTGGTCCTTTTGATTTGCTTGTTTGATGTATATAAAGAGTTAAAGAGACATCATAACAATCTTTTTATGTAAAAAGAATGTTTTGAATTAGGGACTAATTTTAAATGAGTTCACAAGCTAAAATAAAAATGTGTATTTGACAAGTTTAGAACATTTTATCTGACTTTCTACACAATGACTCTCAAGATAATAAATTAAAATGTTTAGGGTATAGTGGTGTTTTTCATGAAATTTGATCAAGTCAATTCTCCCCTACTATCACTACCTTGTCTCTCTACCTGCTACAAGAAAAAAGAAAAAAAACAAAACAAAAATTGAGTAGAAACCTTATGCACATGTAAATGCATTCATTTTATCAAAAGCAAGATAACTATCTTGTAACAGTACAGAATGAATATTATATCCATAGAGTTAAGTAGCATTCCAAATGGGTAACTCACTGAAATGACACCATAAAATGACCCAGAAGATAAAAGTCATCTCCAAATGTTAATATAGAGTTATGTGACTCCACCTATGGCATCGTGAAGGGCAAGGCAGTTAGAGAAGAGAACATGCAATAACTTTCATGAGTAAATGAAGGCATGTAGCCTGATCTTCTACCCTATGGGCTGGAAGTTAAAACCCATAAATCTTTTGCAGCATGAAGGAGAAAGAAGTAGTCTTTTTGTTAAGAGGCAAAGGGGAAAGGGTTCTCTCTCGTCAAAATCTAGAAATTCTGTGGAGGCACCCTTTGGAGTCAGAGGGGCTAATTAGGCTATTTCCATGAAACCCGTGAAGAAGCATGGTATTTAATAACATCTTTGTGACAGATAATTAGAAGATAAATCACTCAAACTACAGTGCTACTGTATCTTAGAAAGACAGTGAAAATACTGTTGACAGCATTTACAACTGCACCTATTCATTTGATTTTTCATTTACCAGAAAATAAGGCAGAAGGCAAATTTGTGCAACAGCCAATCAAGCCTGCAAATTCTGGCAAAGACTAAGCTTGAGCACACACCAATCTTGTGTGAAATAGGACTCTGCTTCTCATTTATGGGGATCATTGAAAAGTTACAAAATATAATATATAGTTAGGGGTCTTTTCTTGTTAACTGATGATAAATACTAGCTCTGGGGTTATGTGGGGAAATGCCAACACGTGTTTATGGTCTTCAAGGTAGTCTCTTAAGGTTTCTCATTCCCCTTTGAATTTTTAAATGCTTATAAAAAGCTTATTTGTGTATGCTGAGTCTTATTCAAAAGCATTCATCTCTAAATAAAAACAAAATAAAAACATCAGAGAAATGGTCTAAGTTCACATATGCTATTCTTAAATGCCCTGTACATTGGCATTTATCACAGAATTTATGATTTAAAGAATCAGGAACAAGGTAGAATTTTATTTTTAGTTACATGCTAAGGAGTTTACATTTATATTATATGAGACACATATATTTTCATAGTGGCAAGATTATTGGCTGTTTCACTTAAAGCCAGACGGCACCAGATCTAGGCTTTGTTTCCCAATTTTATGTATATGTGCATCTATCACAAGTGTATGTCTTTATTTTATTTTATTATAGAGATGTGGAGTACAAGTGAGAATTAACTTCATAGGTAGGTGGCATGCAGATGAAGTTGGGGTTCCAACTGGTCCTCCTTCCCCCGTAGTGGACCTGGTACCCTTTGTGTTGTCAAGTGCCACCCACTGTCCTTCCTCTGTCTCCTAGCAGGGCCCAGTGACTGCCGATCTCTCCCTTGTGTTCATGTGATTATTGTTCAGGCCCCACCTATGAGTGAGATCATGCAATATTCAGTTTTTTGTTACTCTGATGGATCACTTAGTATGATAGTTTCCAACTCCATCCAATTTGCTGCATAGTCCATGATTTTGTTCCTCTTTATGACTGAATAATGCTTCACCATGCATATATACCAAGTTTTCTTTATCCTGTCCACTTTCAATGGGCAGTAGAGTTGGGTCCATGTTTCTGCTATTGTGAGTAGTGTGGCAATAAACATGCATGTGCAGGTTTCTTTTGATAGAACTATTTGTGTTCCTCCAGGTATATTCCAAGGAAAGGGATTGCTGGATCATGTGGAAGGTCGATTTTTAGTTATTTTAGGAATCACCACACAGCTTTCCAAAGAGGTTGAACTAGTTTGCACTCTCACCCACAGTATAGCAGCATTCCTTTTTCACTGCACCCATGCCAGCATCTGTTGTTTTATTACTTAATAATGATAGCCATCCTTATGGAAGTTAGACAGTATCTCATTGCAGTTTGATTTGCATTTCTCTGATGATTAGTGAGACTGTGCATTTTTTCATGTGTTTGTTGACTGCTTCTATATCTTCTTTTGAGAAATATCTGTTCATGTCCTTTGCCCACTTTTCAATGGGGTTCGTTTTTTTCCTTTCACTTTCTTTAAGTTCCTTATAGATCCTGGTTGTTAGGCCTTTGTCAGATTCATAATTTGCACATATTTTTCCCCATTCTGTGGATTGCCTCTTTACTCTCCTAATGGTTTATTTTGCTGTGCAAATGTTTTTCAGTTTGATAAAGTTCCACTTGTCTATCTTAGCTTTTATGGCATTTGCCTTTGGGGCCTTGGTCAGAAATTATTTGAGTACTCTGATGTGCATGGGCATGTTTCCTATGTTTTCTTCCAGAATTCTTATAGTTTGAGATTTTATATTTAAGTCTTTCATCCGTTTTGAGTTGATTTTTGTATACAGCAATAGGTTGGGATCCTGTTTCATTCTTCTGCACGTGGACAGTTTTTCCAGCATCTTTTGTTAAATATGATCTCCATTCTCCAGTGATTGTTTCTGGTGTTTTTGTCAAAGATGAGTTGGTTAAAAGACTGTGTTTTTGTTTCCAGAATTTCTGTCCTGTTTCTTTGGTCTATGTGCCTATTCTTGTACCAATACCAGGCTGTTTTAGCTATTGTAGCCTTGTAATAAAGTTTAAAGTCTAGAAGTGTGATACCTTCTGCTTTATTACTTTTACTAAGGATTGTTTTGGCTATCCTTGCTCTTTTTTGTTTCCATATAAATTTTGGCATTGCTATTTCCAGGTCTGAGAAAAATTATGTCAGTTATTTGATGGATATTGCATTGAATCTGTAGATTGCCTTGGGCAGGATGGACAGTTTGACAACATTGATTATTCTGATCCATGAGCAAGGAGTGTTTTTTCCATGTTTTGTCATCTTTGATTTCTGTGAGCCATGTTTTGTAGTTCTTGAAAAGGTCTTTCACTTCTCTGGTTAGGTAGATGCCAAGATATTTCATTCTTAAAAAAAAAAAATTGTCTCTATTGTGAATGGAATTGTGCTTTTTATTTGGCTCACTGCCTACTTGTTGCTGGTGTATAAAAATGCAACTGTCTTTTGAATGTTGATCTTGTACCCCAAAACTTTAACAAAGCTGTTTACCAGCATAAGGAGGCTTTTGACAGACTCCCTTGGATTCTCAATGTATAGAATTATATCGTCTGCAAAATGGAATATCTTAACTTGCTTTTCCCCTATTTTGATATCCCTGATTTCCTTCTTTTGCCTGATTCCTCTAGCTAGGCTCTCATTGCCCCCCATGTATCCTGAACAAAACAGCTGGGAGGGAGTGAACTGACTCAAAATATTAGAATTACTCACCCCTCTCTTTCACTGAGCAGACCTTCCAACTTTGTCTGAGCCTGGAACAGAGCAGGGGTAGTGTGCCCAGAATCTCACACCTGTTTTCTGGTCTTTTTGTGTACAAAGAGACCCTTGCTGAGTGCATGGTATATGGGCAACTAGGTTCCTAGTCTCCGCCTTACTTGGCAAGAGAGGCACTGACTGATCTGTTTCTCCACTAGTTGCCAGCAATGGAAATGCCAGTCAGATTCACTCTGCAGGAGATTTTTTTTTCCTGCCTGGGAACAGAGCGCCACAGTGGCAACTGGCAGGTTGGTTTTTTTCCTCATTTCACTTGGGCTCCGGTTCCTTCCTGCAGTGTCCTGACCAAAACTTCTCCTGTGTAGGACCTACAGCTCATATATGACTGAGAAGAGGTGAACAGACTTGAAAGGTCTTAGAATTATGCAACCGTCTCCTTCACCAAGCAAGCTTATGACTTCATCTGAGCCTGGGACAGGGCGGGGGTGGGGTGGGGGGTGGGGGTGCCTAGAGTCGCATGTCTGTTGTTTTCTGGTCTCTGTGTGCTCAAAGAAACCTCTACTGGCTGCAAGGTGTATCTCTCATCCAAAAAATTTCAGAGTGTCTCCATCAATTGGCGACTGGATCCCCACTCTTCATCTTGCTAGGAGGCATCAGTCCACTACTCCACAGTGGCCATCTTGGATCTCTACTAAGTTTATTTTTTAAAACTGGTTTTCGTTAGAGTCAAGTGATAGGTGTGTTAATGGGTATATAATTTGATAGGATTACTGAAAAAAGTTTTGAAGGATTGTTCCATGTTATTAAATAAGCAAGAAATTCACTGTTGGCAGTTTGAATGGCTGTGCTGGTAAGTATTTCTTGGGAAGAGTCAAATTATGCAACAATTACTTACTGATTGCTATACTTTCATATTGAGGTGATCTAGAACATCAGCCTCCTTTCTTTAAATTGTATCCCTTAAGATTTTTTTAAGACTATTTTTTCCTGTTTTTTTACGGATTAACTGTTTACCACATTACATCATTTACCCAAGAAATGTAATACATTTTAAACATATTACTCTTCAAAATGTTGTAAATATTAAAATGATTATACCTTATTTTTCCAAGTATGATTAAACTGGTATGATTTATTTAGAATTGTAAATATAAGTGATAAGTCTGAGACTGGAAATGAAAACTGAGTCTCAGAAAATTTAAACGAATTTTTTTGCACATTGTTTATGGCAAAAGAAGTTCCTGAAACTAGTTTGAAATTTCTAATTTTACTGAATGCATCATGTGGGTTCCAGGAATGGAAAGTAAAGGAAGTTTGTTGCACCAGTGGCTTCATAGGCCTTTGTAGTACTAGAACATTCTTGAGGTATATCTCTGCAGCAGTGTAACAGCTCTACAGACATCTTGTAGGTATTTTAGACAAATATTACAAAATATCACCTTAGTTCAAAAGTTGCCTGGGGGATTGAACTGAGTATCTAGAAAAGAGCTGAACACAGTATGGTTAGGGCTAAATTACATATGAGATTGTATCACATATAGTCAATTCATAAATGCAGTTGCATAGAACAACCAATGAATGAAGTAGAGAAAAGAAAGCAAAAATCCTATTATTTAGAAACAGAGGACTACAAAAGTGTGTGTGTGCATGCCTGTGTATGTTTAAATTAAAGACTATTTAATTTTTTAATTAAAAATTCTCAGCTCCAAGAAAAGTAATTGTTAAAGAGTACAAACTTTCAGCTATGCTAGATAATTAAGTTCTAGATCTCCATATAAAGCAGAGTGCCTACAACTAACAATACCATATTGTATGTAGGTTTAAAATGTAAGAGGAAAGATTTATATTGTGTTCTTATCACAATAATAATGACAATTGTTGGAACTGAAGGTGATGGATATATCTTTGTTCTTGACGGTGGTGAAAGTTTCATTGGTGTATACTTTTCCCAAATTTAACAAGTGGTAACATTCTATATGTACAACTTTCTACACATCAATATTATATTAAGAAAATGGTTTTAACTCTTTCAAAATAAATTAATACTTCTTGGATCTTGTGCCAGAGAAGGGGTTTAAAAGAAAGTAGGCTAGTTAACAGTTTATTTTTATTTTCCTGGTGCAAACCACTATTATGGTCCTGTTCTGCTAGGACTGCTAGTTGATTTTAAAATTTTTTAATCAATTTTTTATTGACTATTTTATTTGCATTACGAAAAAGCAATTAAGCGATATTATCGAGTCACCAACTATTTGTCTCATTTGGTGTTTCTCTCACTTTATCTGACTAAACAGAATCAGATCACAGAAATTTCTCTTGGTATCCACACCATACAGCAGGGAGTGAACATAACATCTGGTCACTTTTTATCCAACTTCTGGTAACTTCTAAGACCATTTAAGCATACTTTGCCTCACAATAATGGTGAACTATATAGAAAGAGGGCTGGTTGGTAGAGAAACACACTCATAATAATTGCTGCCTAAAAATCTTCTAGCGCATACTTGCCAGATAGTTTCAGGTATTTCCAATAAAGTGAATGAAAAATCAATTAAGACTGAGTTTTTCTTTGTTGAAGAGTCTCTGCTGAATGGAATCAACCATTAGTACTTGGAAGTGGCCATCACTGGTAGGAGGTGGCATGGGCGAATCGAGCCAATAAGAAAGAAACATAGCAGTTGGGGGAGATGATAGGAAAAAAGGCAAAACATAGGAAGGTAGAATATTAGTCTCTCTCTCTCTCTCTCTCTCTCTCTTTCTCTATCTCTCTCTCTCTCTCTCTCTCTCTATCTCTCTCTCTTTCTTTCTCTCTCTCTGTCTCCCTCTCTCCCTCTCAATCTCTCTCTCTCTCATTTCCTTTCAAATTTGAGCTGCCCTAATTCTACTAACTCTCATTCCCACTGTACCTCTAGTTAATACCTACTAGTTCTAAGAACTCAGCTCAAGTGCTAGCTGCTTTGTGAAGCCTGAATGACCTCTCAACCTGAAAGAGAGGTCTCTCCCTTTTTGTCTCATCCCTTGTTGGACAAATGTTTGTTTCTCCTTCATGGGAAACAGTGAACTCTGTAAGAGCAGAATCATACCTTCCTTGATATTTCCCTTCAAAGGAGTTATCAAAGGACTTTGCACACTGAGATTGGACACAGATGAGATTAAGCAAATATTTTCTTTATCAATTAATCAGAATCTTCCATGCTGTATCCTTCTACAACTGTGACTCTTGAATACCTTAAAATTAGTCTGATCCCCCTATAACAACATTCATTCATTGTACATCCAATGCTCTCAGTTTTCTTTCCATGGTACAACTACCTCAGATTCTTAAGCCAGTTGTTCTTAAACTTTAGTACAGATCAGAATCACCTGAAGGCCCTACTAAAACTCCTATTGTTGGATCTTACCACCGGAGCGTTGATATTTTATATTGGAATGTGGCCTGAGAATTTTTATTTCCAACAAGTTGCCCAATGGTGATACTGCTGGTCCAGAGGTCATACTTTAAGAACCAATGCTTTTAGTCATTTCTCAACTGGCTGGATTAATGATCCTTTTATTCTACTGCCTAATTTCTTTCTAGAATTTTTTTCTTTATTCATTAACCAGAACTGAACAAAAGACTAGAAAGAGAAAGACTCTGGAGCTCACACTTAGAGAACAACATCCTAGTCCTTTTGTGAGTATGTGTTTTAAATATGAGCTACCATTAATCCAAATCACTTTGAGAATATTTAATAAACCAAGTCAAAGATCTATTCCCAAGTTTTGTTGAAGCCAATGTTGAACATACTTGTCAGTGGGTCTTAGCATCCACCCATTTCCACTTTATAATAACAATAATACAAAACATATTTTTTTAAATTCAGAGGATTATCAGGAAGATGGTAGTGGAGCCAATCAGACTTAGTGAGTCCCAGTGTGAGTGACTGAGTGTATGGAAAATTTTGCATATGTGTTGGTGAGTAAGTGAGCATGCAAGTGGCTGACTGAGTAGGGACATGGAAGCAAGTGGCCAGGGCTCTCCTGGTGAAGCAGCTGGTGCCACAGCTGCTCAGCTTGGTCCCTAGCACTTCCCAGTGTGCAGAAACTGATTACCATTTTTTAAAAATCAACAAAGCCCTTCTCAGGAAGAGGCTACTGGGAGAGACTGCTGGCTCCAGGCTCTGCCTCACCACTGTAGCACCTAGCTGGACACTGGCAGGAAGGGCAGCAGAAGGAGCACAGTGAGGAAGCCCAGAGGCAGACCTCCACTGGAGAAGATGAAAGAGGCACCCTGCCCCATCTTGAAAACTAGGAAGGAAAGTACTCCAACTTTCCCACCACAGAGTGACAGACCCAACCTGATCTTTGTGACTTGTAAATTAACTATTAAGGTGTTGATTGTGAGCCAGAGGGAATACCCTGAAAGCACAATTTCTGGAGGGAAAGGACAAGTGCTGAGTCTCAGATGCCCCACTCCCTACCTTGATTCAGCCATGGGACAAAGGGTATGGTCAGAAAATGATGAAGACCTCCAAAGAGATCAGTGGTGAGTCTAGGGCTAACCCAATCCCCTCCTCCCATGCAATCCTCTGAACATCAGATCCAAAGAGCTGGGGCACAACTGAGAGATGAACCCAGGCAGAGCATGGACATCAGCTGTGATAGGAGACTACCACAGGATATGCTTAGATAGGGCACTCCCACTATCAATACCTGGGGAAGAGATAATCCTGCACTTCCCACTGAAGGGGATTGCCCTGCCCATATTAAAGTGATGGGGAGGACTGACGACCCACCCATGCCCACTGCCCCCCCCCCCAAGAGGGCAGGGTTTTCTTGTTTGTTTGTTTTAGTTTTTTAAAAATATTTTTCCTTTGTTGATGAATGTGCAAGTAGGGTTCAATCTGCATCCTCCTACCCCTTTTCTTTCTTCTTTTTATTTATTTCTTCTTTCACTTTTTGTTTTCTGTTTATGTGTGGATGTGAAGGATTAAGTATTCATATTCAGGTTTTTTTGCTTTGTTTTCTTTTTTGCTTTTTTGGTCTTCTCTTTTTTCAGCTTAATGTGTGTGAATACATGTGTGAGGATTCAATTTGAATTTTTTTTCCTTCTCTTTTATATATTTATTTTTTCTTTTTTTCTTCTCCTTTCATTTTGGGTTGGGTATGTGTGTGTGTTTGGTTTTCCTGGGGTTTTTTGTTGTAGTTGTTTGTTTTATTTTCCTTGTTGTTATTCCAGTTTGTTTTGGGAGTGTATGTGTGTTTAATTGTTTTTTGCTTAGGTTTCTGCTCTTGTTGTTCTGTTTCATTATTGTTATTATTACTTAAAATTTTGTTTAGTCCATCTTGTTTCATTCATTTTTCTCTGTCCTCTTCATTGCTGTTACTATATCTTGGATTCCAGGGGTACACACACACGCTCATTGCATCAACATATAGAGTGGTGGTGAGGGGTGGGTCT
>CAUYQG010271881.1:0-31452 GCA_963574415.1 Tarsius wallacei | reverse complement strand
GGAACTACAGGCGCGTGCTACTGCACCAGGCTAATTTTTGATTTATGGTAGAGATGAGGTCTCGCCAGGTTGCCCAGGTGGTTCTCGAACCCGCAGGCTCAGGCAATCTACTTGCTTCAGCCTCCCAAAGTGCTGAGATTACAGGCTGAGCCACCAAACCTGGCCTATGATCTTAATTTTAGAAGCTGTGCTTTATTGTTAGTTGGTTTATTGATTTTAATTAAATATATTGTGTGTCTGTTAAGTGCCATGAACTGTGGTGTGAATCCTTGCCCTTAAGGAATTTACAGTAAAATGATGATGGTAATGATGATGAAGATGATGATGATGAATGTTGAGACTATAACACATGGTATATTCATTAGTCAGAAGATTCTTGATACCAGGTGCAGCCCTCCGATTCATTCGTTTAGTGTTGCAGTTCTAATTGAAAAATAAATCCTAAATTAATGACTGTCCTTCATAAATTTTAATTGATTTTGTAAAGGCCATCAATACATTTCAAAGTATCTGGGTCTTTTAAATGCAGTTTTTCACCCTGGTAATTAAAAGTAAAAAAGCAAGAAACTTTAAATCTTTATTTTGATAAGTTTTAATGAGTTCAAGCTATTTGTAATCCTACATCTTGTCTTTTAAATCATATCTGAGCTGTTAAAATAAGTTTAAAATTAAAAGGGCAATTGCTTTTAGAATCTACCAAGACTCAGTCACTTTGAGAAATTAATTCATTTCTCAATTGGTTTTATAAAACTGTATTTATTTTACTGTCAAATTTCTAGGAAAGAAATGAAGTATTTTATTTTCATGGTAGAAATTTATGTAAGACATTTCTAAAAATATATAGACAAGTGGATAATCTCTGTATCACTAACAAATAGTTATTAAGTTACTATTAAGAGAAGGCTACAATTGTATATACTATTAGTTTCTGTTATTTCATAACAATTAAAATATTTCGTTACTGCCTATAATGTCCTCTTTTTAAATAAAATCCTAAAGATAGGAACAACTGGTGATAAGCACTGCTAAGGGGGTGGGGGAGAGAGGAGGAATAAGGGCACACAATCACTCATTGGGTACCATATTCGCTACCAGGGGGAGAGAGGGTTTGCTAGAAACCCAAACCTGCACATGATTTACTTATGTAGAAAATTCTCACATGTACCCCACAACTGTAAACTTTAAAAAAGATAAAAACTAAATAAAATCCTTAAGCTATCTCTAATCCAAAGTGCAGGACTCATTCTAATATGTCTCTTAGATGGCAGCCAAAGATGATAAGCAAAGGGAGGATAACTTCTTTTGTCTTTGCACATACATACCATAATCCTAATTCATGTTTTTAAAAATCACTGAAATCAAAGGGCTTTTGATAATAGTAACATATTAATATTCATTATCTTTACCTCACAGGGAGTTTGGCAAATCTACCCCGAGGAAGTAATGTCTTGCAGCACAGTGGACTAGATTGAGTGTTTCAAGTTTTGCAACTTATTTTGAAAACTCACTCAGCCTCCTTGAAAATTGGGTTTCTTGACTATGAACTATTCATGATAACAACCTGCCTCGTAAGCCTCATCAGTCTCATCAAGCTATTGGGAGTAGAAAAGGAGATGATATCTGTGGATCCTGTGAAATAAGCTTGAAAACAGAGAACATTGTTTTAGCGCAAAATACTATGACAGTAAATGTTAAATATAAAGGACTCCTCCAAAAGTTTATTATTAATCACAAGAGAAGTGCTGAGAAAAGGACTAGGTAATAAAAGTCACAAATATTTAGATACTATAATGCAAAATTTAGATCAGGAATTATGAAGTTGTTCAAATTTCCAAATTCAACTGATAGAACCCTACTATAAATTCATTTCATCTGGTAATAGGTTTTTAGCCACTTCTTTTCTTTTAAAGTGAATCCTTTTTTATCTTAAAAAGTTGAACCTGCTTACTTTGCTGTCTTCTGAATAATATGTATTAACATCTAACAATCTACAATTCTGTTTTCCTCTAAGTTATTGTGGATGCGCATATATATATATTTCAACTGCACAGTTTAATGACATTTTCAAAAGATAATCCTAATCTCATCCTTAAAATTAGATTCGATACTATTTTTGACATATCCTTTTAGAAGAAAAGAGAAGTTACTTAATCTAGCCTATCAACTTCAGGAATTATATATTTTATTATTATTCTTATTTTGAGACAGGGTCTTCCTCTGTTACCCAGGCTGAAGTGCGGTAGCATGATCATAGCTCACTGCAGCCTCAACCTCCTGGACTCAAGTGTTCCTCTGCGTCAACCTCCCAAGCAGATGGGACTCCAGGCTTCACCACATCTGGCTAATTTTTTTCATTTTTTGTAGAGACGGAGTCCATGTTGCCCAGGCTGGTCTCAAACTACTGGCCTCAAGCAATCCTCCCACCTCAGCCTCCCAAATTGCTGGGATTACAGGCACAAGTCACACCTGACCAATAACCAAAACCAACTTGAAGGTTGACATTACACAAATCATTGAGAATGTATTTAGAGCAGAAATTGTGTCCAACTGTAAACCTAACTTAAATCTAAGTTTGTAATTATTTGGAAACTAGTATTAACTGCATTGTTTCTTAAGATCCTTTATAGTTGTATAAATGGCCAAGATAATATTTTCAGTCACTGTATATGAACCAAACCAAATATAATCCATTTCTCCCAATATTATATTTCAACCTCCCCAAATAATACTTTCGGTATTGTGTCAGCAGAAAAAGATAAAACACAGAACTTAGATTAAAGAATGTTAATCTCTTTAAAATCCAAGAAGGACAAAAATTGTGTTCATAGATATATAGTTCACCTGTTCATATCATTGTGTTCATTTCTTTCATCAACTAATTTTTGGTGATTTATGATGCTGAAATACAAATCAAATGAAACGAGTAATGTGAAGAATAATAGAAAGCACATTTCCTTACTGCTGTCTCCTCATACAGGTCTTTTCTTTTCAGGAATGTCCTAATGGTTTTTGGGAAAGGACATAATTAAATTCCTTACACGATTGATAATGCCTATACTCCCTTACTATCTAAAGGTAAAGTCTAGTGTGTGTGTATATATGTATATACATAAACACACACACACACACACACACACACACACACACACACACACACATACTAAAATGTCTGCATCATTGAAGGAAGTTCGCACAGATAACTTCAAAGCTGTGATTTATCTTTGAAGGATTAATCTATTTCTTGTGCAACTGTGTTGCTACTGCACATGTTAAAAAGTCATCCTGTGCTGTCTGGGGTGACGAAAGATGGGAATGAGTTTTCTGAGAACTAATCAGCAATACTTTGGGAACATTTAGGTCGTGGTTTCCAATTAACTCCGAAGAGTTTGAGTAATTTAGTACCAGACCTTGGGAGAGAGGGGATGAAAACCTCGTTAATTCATATGTCGGTGAACAGCAAACCAGCAAATTTGCGTTAAAAATTGATTTTTTTTTTTGTTTTGAAGCAAAGACCAGCTAGATCTTTTCTGCAATAGTTGCGGTAAAATAATATCTTTGTATGTATGGGTTCACTTTTATATAGGTATTTGTGTATTTCAATAGCCCTGCATATGGTGACAGAAAGTTAAATTTGTGCTCCAAAATGAAGGCCAGGATTCAGTGATATAAATGTCCTTGCACTTTTATTTCACTACAATGAATATATCAGACAGGAGTAGACACCAGTATCTATCTTCAGAGTTAGCAAAACTTTTCTAGAATTCAAGACGGGTTATAACCTCAGCTCTGCCACTTAACTTGTATATAACCTTGGGAAAATCATAACAGTTTTTCTGAGAAACAATCTTTCCAACAGCAAAATGAAATCAGTAATAATCTGTACTGTATATCTAAAAGGTTTCTTATTTTTAAGAAAATCAATTCCATTAGGCAAACTTTTATTGAGCATCCATCATTGTATTTTGAGATAAGATAATCTTCACTACTTTGGGTAGGAAGAAGTAAAAATGTTTAAGATACTTTCTTTACTTGTTTGGCCACCAATTGAGATAGAAGTTCATGAATGCAGTGTGATGCACGTTACATTAGAGCTATTGGTGAGGAACCACATTGTAACTATAGTTAAATTTTTACCTATCTGTCTCCTTTACCAGACCTGAATATGTTAAATGCCAAGGTCCACATCTTATAGAATTTTGTGTCACTATCATTAAGCATAGATGCTAGTACATAATAGGTATGGAATAGATACATAGATGAATTAAAAATGAGATGTTGGTAGGCATGTGGAAATAAGAATGAGTTCCTAAATAAAAGATACTCTGCATAGAGGCTAAAGCTATTGGGAAGGAATGAAATATCCAACTGAAAGTATTCAAGGAAAAAGAGATGGGCACCTTATGAAATGATGAGAAAATAACTCTGAATATGTTTTAAAACACTTAAAGAGCTATATGAGTGTTTACTTTAAAAGTTATCTCCTAAGCTATACAGTAGATCCATCATTCCTCATGCTGTGGATGAGGACAATAGATAAATTAAAAGGACAGAGTTTATTCCTCACTTTACAGTTTAGTGACAGAAGAGAAAAATAAACATATTATCACCACCATGACCCATGTAGTCACATTTTTAGGTAGATGTTGCCCAAGGACAGATAAAGTCGCAGTCAGAGTTGTTACTAGGAAGGCAACTAATGAACTACTAGTGCAGGTACTGTTGATGGCTATTGCTCAAATTCATGCTTCTCATTAGTGCAGATTACTAATAGAATTGCTAGAGATGAAAATAACATCTTTGGGTAGGAAGAAGCAAACATCTATAGGTACCAAGTGCTAAACATCTATAGGTAGAAACATTCTAGCTGCCTCTCACAAATAAAATATGAAGTTATTTTTTCAAAAAACCAAAATGCAATGTATTTACTAACAGACTAGAAGGAACTGTATGGTTACAGAGAATTCAAACTTCAGGTTAACTCTGGTTCTATGAGTAGTGTTTGATGTTGCAAGAAACTTTTTTGGTACTAAGGTGCTCATTCTCTCTGACCTATATCCCACCAAAAACAAAAAACAAAATAATCCTTCTCCTAAAAATGTCATAGGAAATAATAGTGGCTAAAATGCAAGCAAACCAGAAAAAAAGATTCAGAGTCTTTTATCTGGTTACTCCCTGACAATACCAGGCCACAGATGGAAATGTTATTTAGTAGATGACTGAAAGCTGTGAATTTCCTCAATTTGTCACACTTACACCCGGGCAAAAATGCCTTCTATATTAAATTGAACCTTTTTTCTAAAAATGTTCAATTTGTTTATGTATTTATTGTGTTTGATTATACACACACACTTATAATCCCACAATGCAATGCACTGATAAAAGTATTTTTTATCCATATATCTAATAGTGGAATATTGTCTATATATTAATTAAGCTCTTCAGGTTTACCTTGTAATTTAACAAGTTTCCCTTCCTTTTTCTTTTTGCTTTCTATGTATTAGGTTGGCCCGTAAGACATTGGGAATATTCAACTCAATAGAAAATCAGGGGTCTTAGCGATTTATTCAGAGATACCATTATTTGTGTATTGAGGGGGCTCTAATAACAGATTAGAATATACTTGGTTGATTGCCTCATTGATAATCAGTTCTTGAAAAGAAAATGGATCTGCTGAAACATGCCTTCTGTGATTCTTTACCTTTCTGTGAAGTTGTCTGTGATGGGCACCTTCTTGGGCAGGTGTAGGGTTGTACTAAGCTTTATAGCTCCAGCACTTTCCCTTTTCAACAGATTCTTGCTTCTGACCGGAGATGATACAAATCTACGTTATCTATAAATCTTCTTAAAGGGCAACCAAGAGTGTAGTGGCTCTTCAGGCACAATTGCCGTGTGTGAGAATCTTCCATCCTGTCCCCTTTGTAGAGCACAATCTGTGCAAGTAGTTGTATATTTCTCCACATTCCTTAGACAAATGTATTCTTTATATCTTTATTTAGCATGACAATTCATCAGGTCAGGTTTTCCAGAAAGCTATTAATGTGAAATAATTTTATTGAAAAATGCTCTCAGGATTAACACCTGTAAGGGGAGAAAAGGAAAGAGAGCGGAATCTATAGGGCAGAAGGAGATGCTGGGCTACTATGCAGTCACAACCACAATAACAATCAACCCTCCCCTCCCCTCTTCTCCACTCCCCTCCCCACCCCTCCTCCTCCCTCCCTTCCCAGGAGAATCTCTGAAGTCTGAAGCTAGTGTCGCCTTCAGAATTGTCCTGAGCTGCAGCAAAGGAGTCAGACTTTTATAGCCCATACATCCCACATGAGCCAATCAGTGGGACCAACCTGCCTCAGTAATGAAGGGGGTGACTTTGGGCTAGGCAGCGCTATTTAACTGATGCCAATTCTCAAATAGGGATGACAGCTGAGGACTGTCAGCTAGCAGCTGGGTCAGAAGTATTTCAGTCCTAAAGAGTGGTCTTGGCAGTCCAGCCCAGCATCTACTATGCCAGTAGTTTTTAAAGTTTAGCTCCCAGCAGCAGTAATTCTCAAACTTTAGCATATATTGGAAATGCCTGGAAGGCTTGCTAAAAAATATACCTTGCTAAACTCTACCCATAGAGTTTCAGATTTCGTTGGTCTAAGCTGAGGCCTGAGAATTTGCACATCTAATAAGTTCTCAGATGATGCTGGTGCTGCTGGTCCACAGACCATACTTTGAGAACATTGTTCCTCACCGCCCCAATTTACATGCTGAGAATGGCACAAAGTGCCCTTGTGAATAGAATGAAGACCTTTTGAAATCACCATATCGATCCTGACTCCATCAAATTCTCAGCTATGTTTGTGTATTATAAAGCTGGAATAGCTGATTATTACTTTTTGTTTTATTAAAAAAAAAGTACTTCACCAATACAATAGATTCTATTGCTATTTCTAATATCTGGTCATTGTTACTTTTATATTTAAGCCACATTTTCTTCAAGGTCTACAGTTTGATGACCCGAACTAAAAAATATTTTTAAAATCCATATTTAAGATCTTTACTGTTGTTCAAACCCAGTCTTTTTTTCTTTATGATTCTCCTTATTTCTACATTTTTATTTATTCTATAAGCCATTTAAAGCCATATGGCTAAGGAAAATTAAAAACTATAGGATACATTGAGAGCTATTTTGAATGCACAAATATGAAAATTAAGTATCGTTGACTCATTTCTAGTCTAGACTTGACACAATTAAAATTTAGGAATACAATGTACATATATTGATCTCAAGAGAAAGGTCGTAGCCTTAAAACTCCCTCACAAGCAGGAAACAGATATTACACCTACCATGCAAGAGACTTACCAAAGAGTTCATCTGAAGAAATTTTCTGTTTCTGTCGTGAATTTTTTAAACATAGTATCAAAATTAGAAAATATTCAACCTGATGTCAGTATTTCAGACCACAAGGGTATCATTTAAGAAAATGGTTCCCTACTGTCCTGAAAGAGTTACTGTTCTTCCCTAAGGGCCTAATTTACAAAGCAGCAAACTCCTTGGCAGAATTTGGCTGAAAATCTCATTGTCTCAGTAGAACCCTTTCAACTGATTTATGTGCATTGCATTTTGCAATTAACTCTTGGAAAGTTATTTACTTGTTACTTTCTCTAGAAGCTGAGGGTAAGTGGTGTTCCTAGTTTAAGGTTAGAGGAGCTAAGATGCGTCAAATGCAGCTTATCATAAAGATGATGCTGATAATAAAGTGCTCGATATTGAATTATCTGGTTCTGCCGTGGGAGAGTTTCATATTGCCCTTTTATTTTGTTTGAAATTGGACTTGTTAGAAAATATGTCAATGTCTAACCCTGCATTTGTCTTCTGGAACGTGACAGTTTAATTCTATTCCAAATGTTGGCCTGGAGGTGGAGTAAGTCTTAGTGCAAACTGGATGAAACTGCCACTTTTGTAGGTCAGAACCGGTCACTTGTCAGCAGTTACACATCAGCCTGAATGTTGCATGCACGATTGTGACATTAAGGTTATGATGCAATGATTCTGAATTTTTTAAATCATAGTAAATAAAAAAGATAAATAAATGAATGACTGTTTTGATATTTCTCCTTGCATTGATAGTTTCCCTGAAAACTAGATAAGCAGGGAGCCAGCAGTCCAGGTTAGCCCTTGAACTACACGAGGTTTAATTTATTTGCCCAACCACAACACTAGGCTATCTTTCAGTTGTGCAGTATTAAAGTTTATTTAGGAGTTGATAAATAGCTTAGTGCAATGCTTACTTTTTTCCAATAGCTGCATCCTTATAAACCTATTATTCTACCCTACACCAGTTAATGCAGACAGAAGATTTTTATCCAGTATGAGCGCTGAAACTACACTGTGGAAGACTGTGTGCTCAGCAAAAACCTCACCCATGATGAATAAACAGCTCTTCCGGGGGCTTTGCTGCCGCTGGCTCGGCAGGAGTTGTTTATTGCCTGGTTTGCACATCCCATGATAAAGTTGCTGCTGAAATAAATTGCAGTTTTGCATAATTATTGACAATCACATCTTAACAAGCAGTGGGTATCATATTCGTGTTCAATTTTTTAAAATCCATTTTTAGCTTATGTTTAATCCCAGAAAGTGTTTGTGTAGTAGTATAAGGCAAATACGGCATTTAAATAGAGTACTAATTTTCTCATTGCAGACCAAATTTACCTGAATCTTTTTAGATCGGACTGTTACTGCCTAAGGCAATTTTCCCTTCCAAGCTATTATTATGTAGATGTTTGCTGAGGGCATATGTGTGTTTATTCATGATACATGCAGTATATATATTATCAGAAAATATGAATAACTTGTTTAGATTTGTGTCATTGGGGTATTTGTTTCATCCTTTTAAAAGACTGGAGGAATGGGGAAGTGGAATGCGGGCAGAAGGAACTAACATTTTTGAAAAACTACATTGTATAACTGTATAATATGTGAAGCACTCAACTTTGCATTTGTTATTATACCTTAATTCTCATCACAGCAATAGATACTGCAGATGAGAAACTGAGAAATCAGAGAGGTTAGTAACGTGCTCTGTCATACAACTAGTAAGGGACATTGAGCATTGAACCCATACCTGCCTTACTTTTAAGGCTCTACTTTTTCCATTACACATAACATGTTTCTTTTGGGCAATATTCTTGCTGTGTGCTCATCAGATAATGAAATATGAAGCCAACACAATAGTTATAACAAAACAATGTCAAGCAAAATGATATTTTGCACAATGGTTTTGATGCAATGTTATTTTTCTGTTGTTAGTCTTTTTCATTTGCCCTCTAATCCCTTCTTTTTGTCTTTTTCTTTATCTTCCCCTTTTGACTCTAGGTTTGTAGTTACTAGACTTTTCTTCTTGCCTATCTAATCTTTCTTTCCTGCCTCAGGGTAACACTTAAAGACAAGCATGAAATAGGGATTTCAGGGTTTTACCTCTAAAGGTTAGTCTGAACTTTTGCAGTATATTAAAATAAGCTTTCAAAATTGGCCAACAAACACTACAAGGTTTTAAAGTGTGTATATATATATATATATATATATATATATATATATATGTATTATTTTGAATGTCCATCTATGAATTTTTAAACATTCAGTTTAATATATATGTATACATTCATTTTTTAAACAGATATTCTTGCATACCGTTCCCTAATTCAGATGTTTTAAACAGAAATAAAACAGACGACATGATATTCTAGTTGCCGTTACTTAAAGAAAGATCTTTAGCAACAACTCATCCCTTGGTTGGTGTATTACAATTTAGTCCCTCCATCTTTGTTCTTTTTATGGAGTTTACTAGGTACACCATTCTCATATTTGAGAATTGCATCTAGATATTTGTTCTTTTGCAGGGTGAGTGAGCGAGAGGCTGCTCTGGAAGAAACTCATAGATTACTGCAACAGTTCCCCCTGGACCTGGAGAAGTTTCTTGCCTGGCTTACAGAAGCTGAAACAACTGCCAACGTCCTCCAGGATGCTACTCATAAGGAAAGGCTCGTAGAAGACTCCAAGGGAGTCAGAGAACTGATGAAACAATGGCAAGTAAGTTAAGCGTTTCCACTTTAGCATTCTTATGGATCCAACTGAACAATTCTCAGCACTGGTACTTGTAATTGACAAGCTGGGCACAAAATAAAATAGCCATTTTAAACAGCGTGATGTCCTTCAGCATTTGAGCAAGGAGAGAGGTTGAGGGAAAAGGAAAAGTTATTTATAATTTCATTTAACACCCCTATCTTCTAAAAAGTGCATGGTTTGGCCAGAAAACAACTAGCGTATAAAACCAGAGCTTTGGTCAAGGAGAAACTTTGCTCAGACAGAAAAATAAGTTAGGGATTGGTATATTAAACGGAAAAGGTTAACATTTTTGAGTGTTTATTTAATATTTTACAGGGAAAGCATCTGTATGAATTGTCTGTTTTATTTAGCGTTGCTAACTGAATCAGTTTCCCTTCATTACTTTCAAATATGTTTTGAAATGTTAATCTGGCATTTTGTAGCTTTCTTCTTA
This sequence comes from Tarsius wallacei, assembly GCA_963574415.1. NCBI lineage: Eukaryota > Metazoa > Chordata > Mammalia > Primates > Tarsiidae > Tarsius > Tarsius wallacei. The sequence continues at coordinate 20,911 of CAUYQG010271881.1, read as the reverse complement.
ACATGATTGTGAAAATAAAAATGAGATGGCTAAATTTGTCATAGTTAATGATCATACAATTTTCAGACAATTGTTTTCTCTAGAAACAAAAATTATTGCTATAAAGTTCCATATGCATAAACAGTGAAAACAGAGTTTAGTGTAGTTTTGTTTAAATGGAGCCTTGGTGAGAATTATATTCTGTAGTTCAAGGAAGCTCCTAAAATTTATTCTCAATATCTGAGATAATTTTCCTGAACTATGATGAGTTCTGTTATGTATAGTTGGTTTTTCTGACTTGATATAAGAACTTTCCTAGTATCTCAAATACAATTTGGAGTGTTAGAATAATAGGATCAATTCTTTATAATAAAAACTTTTTTTTCATAGTTTTAAGCTATTATGAAAAAAGTAATAGTATATCCCAGGTTGAAAAATAATTCCAGAATCAGATTATAATAAGGAAAGATTTCTTTCTCCTCTCCTCCTCCTGTTTTTCTGTTTTGATATGATATTTGAGCTACCTTGCTGCTCTGGTACGTAGAGTAGGTGATGGTGGCGATTTATAGCTTCTAAATTTATTATTTTTTGTGTCTTCCTTATCTGGTCCCTCTTTCTCCTACACAATGCATATTGAATTAGTTTGATCATTTGGAGGTAATTTGTTTAGAACAATACCTGACTTTTTCTCTACAGATAGCTTCCATGATTTGTGATAGATGGCAATGCAAATATAGATGCTTTTGCTCATTCTTAGATGTATGGTTAGACAATGCACTACTGTAACTTATTTGGCTTATTCCTAAATAAAATTTTATCTCACCCCATAAATGCCCATAAAGTCACCCTGGAATTTTGATAAACCTGTGATTTCACATTTTTCTCATCAGCTATTGTAGATAAATAATAAACTTTGATTGACTAGGTTTTTTTAGCAGATTACTTTGGAATATAAAGAATAATCCAATAACTAAAAAATAATTTGATGTCAGGGATTTAATGAAACATCCTTTAAAATAGTGAATAAATCTGGTTGAGAGCAAAGAAACATCAATTATTTTTCATACTTGTATATATGTCTGCAGTACTATATAATGAAAATTCATCTATAAACTTCTATTCCTGAGAAACGGAAAGATTGTGAATCATTAAAGGGAAAACGTACCATGTGTCCTAACTATATTTACTATAGAAGAATGGAGAATAAACTATATTTGGTGTTTAGATTTCTGATCTCTCTTTCAAGAACACTTGGAAATTATGCTGAAAAAATGTCTTAGCTTATGCCATATTACTAAAAAGAAGTATTTATTATTCTTCTTAATCAAAGCAAAGTTTATGTGCTGTTTCCGTAAAGTTCAAAATTGATCAGGCTATTCTCCTACATCTTTAAGCTATGACACACATTACACATAACTTTTATTGTACTTAAGACAGAAACAGAGAGCTTGAGAATAACGCAGGGACTTTTTACTGCCTCAGCCTCCTTTGCTAAACTTTATTTATTCCTAAAAGTCATATAAAACCCCCTTGGAGCTGCTGAAAACTTTGGCATATTATCTTCTCCTTAACTATGGTAGGATTAGCTAGAATTCCAAAATTATTTTAAAACAGAGACAGTTTCCTCCTTCCCTCTCAGTAAATATTGTGTTTTCTGTAAATTCTAGTTGCTTGTGGTTTAAACTACATTTTATGGATAGAGATAACATTTATAGCCAATTCTGATTTTTAGTTAAATGGTTGGATAATGATCTTTTGATGAAAGATTTGGAGATGTCATGGTAAAAAGTGTAAACTACTGAAACTATTGATTGTTAAGGGCACGTTTCAAATTATTGAATTGAGTCAAGAGACCGGGGCTTAAAAGCAACAAAGGGAAATGCCAAGCTTGAAAGTAAATAAAACAACATACCTTAAGAAATTACATGCAATTTCAATATTTCCACTAAATGGAAGTGATTGCTTTTTTTCTCAATGAATTTTTTTTTGAACAAAAGGAATTTTCCATAATATGTGTGAAGGAAAAAAAGTGTAATGACATGCCTTTTCATTTCAATTGAAGCTGGTAGCATTGCATTCATTGATTTTGTGCTATATAACAAGCATAGTTCTCATATATTTAAAAAAAGTAGACTCCAAATGCCTAGCCAAAGCAACAGCTCTCTCAACAGATTTTGGTGCATCTGTCTACTCCAAAAGTAGTGATGTTTTGCTTTATACAAATGCTACTGAATGGAGAGAGAGGTTGAAAACCTTCACAAAATGTGTTTTTCTCTAAGAATGACATGTCAATCAGTTGTTCTATATATGCAGACGCCAGCTCTTGCTAGACTAACTCTTACTTTTGTTTATCAATTACTTCATAGGATATTTAATTTTTTCAGCAATAATCACAATTCATGGGTTCTATAAGCATACATGTAATATAAAGCATATACTAGTACTTCCCGAATGGAATTAACCTGATTAATTCTGCTCTGAAAGACATTAGAATTTCCTCCTGTATTATTAAAAAGCATGTTATTTACTTTTCTTATTAAAATCAAGAGCATTACAGTGTCCTTATACTTCAGAATAAGGATATTCTTCTTATAAATATTGTCATTTCTGATAGTCTAACTGGAATAAGCTAATGTAATTTATAGAATACCATCTAGAGCACTGAGGGGTTAAATTTTGGTGATTTAAAATTACAGCTTTATCTTTTAAATGAAGAACTATATTCATAATTGAATTCAATTATTTCTCTGTCCAAAACATTTTCTGCTTTGGGCCTAAGAGAGTTGACAAAGCTGTTCATGGTTCAAAGTTCTAACATAAAACCCTGGGTAACTCACTGAAAATGAGAAGACTCTGCATTTTTGCACATATTTCACAAGAGTTTCACAAATATTAAATGGTTCTCTAAGCACCCCTGGGAGATCACTGTAATACCAGCTTGTAAAAACATGTGTGGGTATAGGTATGTGGTGAGGAAAGATGGTCATAAAGGTGGTGTAATTAATATTTTTTTCTCAGCAAGATAAACTAAGGAGCAATTAATATTTGCGATTTCTTCATTTGTGAACTGGGTCATGTCTCAGGCCATATCTTTCAAATCACTCTCTTCTCTAATCTCATATGTTTTGCTCATGTCTCCTTTCAACCTTCCCATTATAAAAATTCTCTCCTGTTCAATAAAATATTTACAGAGAGACTAGTTTGATACGCTTTGAATTGTACATCTGAGTACACCTATAAAATAAAATATCTTTGATTTTTAATACGTTGTTAAAATTTGGGGTATAGCTTCTTCAGTGTTTCTTGCCAAAATCTTGGCCCACTGATTAATTCCAAAGGAAGAAGAAAGAATGCAATCTTCGTAGCACAATTAGTATCTTCAATAAATTGGAGTATAATATTTCTCAGGTCATCTGAGAATAGAGAGGTAATTTAAGAATCCCTGATTCTAAGAAAAGGAAACTTTCGGTTTCTTTAATTTGAATTGAGTTTTATATATATTTTTTGATCTTTCTATTTTGATTGTTGTCTTAAGAGTGTGAAAATGAATCTTGACATTTTTCTTTTGCCTAGTGATGATTGCCTACCTCTCTGGATTTGTACAAATTTTCTGGAGGCTTTATTAAATCAATAAACCTTTACTAAACACCTGTGATGTGTTATGGTGTTAGGTCTAGTGATGCAGACATGTTCAGAGAAGTGTTTTTCTTTCTTTATTTTTTTTTTTTGTGGGGGGGAAGGATGCTTATACAACAAATTTATTTCCCATAGTTCTTAAGGTTGGAAGTATAGGATCAGGGCACCAGCATGATTGGATTTTAATGAGGGTCCTCTTTCTGACTTGCAGATGGCTGGCTTCTTCTGATAACCTTGCATGGCAGAGAGGGAGAGAAAGATAGAGAGAAAGAGAGAGAGTGCATGCGCAAGCGCTCTGGTCACTCTTCCCCTTTCTATAAGGGAATGAATCACATCATAAGAGCCCCAAGAGAGGTGATTTTCAAACACAATTCAAAGTATTGGGTTGTATAATCAATTTAATAAGTACCAATCCACATTTTAAAAAATAAAATAATGCAAATAGTAGGATAAATAGAAAAAAAACAGACTCTATTACTTTGTATAGCTTTGATTTTTATTTTTAAAATATGGGATACAATTCAGGGTTAAGTATACAAATGTTCATTATGCAGTTACCCTTGATGATGAGGTGTGCCTCCCTCCCCCAGCAGAATCCCACTACTGCCAACCCTGCCCCCCACCCCAGTAATTTCCCACTACTGACAATCCTTTTCTTATAGTATTACGATAATTGTTCAAGGGCCACTTCTGTGTGAGAATATGTGATACTCAGTTCCTTGTTTTTGTGATAGATCACTCAGTGTTATATACTCTAAGTCCATCCAAGTTGCTGTGAAGTTCATAATTCTGTCCTTCTTTGTGGCTGTGTAATATTCCCTCATGTATATGTACCACATATTTTTATCCAATCCTCTTTCGATGGGCAGCACGGTTGGTTCCATGTTTTTGCTATTGTGAACAATGCTGCAATAAACATGGCATATGCAGGCATCTTTTTCATAGAGTGATTTGAGTTCCTCCAGGTACATTCCCAGTAGGGGGATTGTGAGGTCATATGGAAGGTTGATTTTTAGACCTTTTAGGAATCGCCAAACTGTTTTCCACAGAGGTTGTACTATTACTTTTAAGTAAGTCAATATTTTTCTGCTGAACTTTGGTTTCATCGGTTTGTATATATGTTTGTGTGTGTTTATGTGTGAATAAACTGGAATACTATGTAACATAAATTCAAATGCCTCTGTATTAGAACATGATTCCTGCCTTTGAGAGGCTCATATTCCAGAGACAAAGACAGACATGTCTAGACAAAATTATAGTAGTGTGGTGAGTGCTATAGTAGACAGCTAGGCAGAGACTAGCAAAAGTTAGGTCTGCCAGAGAGGCCAAGAAACTCCTCAGGACAGTGGTTGTTAACCTTGCTTATATATTTGGAGAGCTTTGTAAAATGTTGATCCCTGGATTCTACCCCCAAGAAATTCAAACTGAGTTGATCACAGCATGTCCTAGCTATGATTCTAATGTCCTGACAAGGTTGAGAATCCCTGTTTAGAGAGTCACATTAGAAGAATATGTTAGGAGTGAATCAGGCACACAGGGTTGACAAAATCACTCTTAGTAGAGAAAACAGCATGTCCTAAGTCATGGTCGGTGTGGGTGTGTGGGAATCTGAAGAAACTAGACTGGGGTATGTTTGCTACAAGAAATGAGATTTAAAAGATTAGCTGGGGCTACAGTATATAGAAAACATGATATAGCAGCTGAAGTATGGGTCCTGTAGGCAGAAAGACCTCCAATTTAACACTTATTCGCTTATTACCCAACCTGTGAGTCTCAATTATACTCTTCTATACAATGAGTATAATACTTCACAAGATTTTGTCAGGATTAAATGATAAGATCGATGTCAAATACCCACCAGAGACCAGAATGTTGGGTACCTTCAAGAGGGTACCTTCTTGGAATTGCAGAATTCAAGAGGACAAACAGTTGTGAGGAGGGAAGTAAATAATGCAGTCAGTTTTGAGGTATCAGTGAGTGAAAAATCAGAGACAGAAATATCACCTCTCTTGAAGCAGTTGCAAATGCAGATTTAAAGTTTGGAGAAAGATCTGGGTTGAAGATATAAAACTGAAAGACATCAACATAGAATCTATAGAAATAAATGACATTGCATACACATCTATGTTGTTGTTAATTGAATTTTTCCATGGTCCAGAAATACACTTCAATGTTACTGAAATATTGCATATGGTAGCACAAAATTGGTACCAAGTGATGTTATCTTCTATATTATTCAAAAGTACATAGCTATGGGGACCCTCTTAAAGGATTAATTATTTTTAAAAAGGTAAGAAAAAGAAAACTAGAAAAGCTTCAGTATAAAACTTATGCCGTGAAAAAAGTAAAAGTCTTTGAGTAAAGAATTCAAGACCTCAAAAAGCACTTTTCAATATGACAATTAGTTTCTTCTCACATATAAACATGGGGATTTTTCAACTCTAAATGGATCAAAGACCTAAACGCAAAATTTCAGACTATAAGAATCTTAGAAAATGCAGGCAACGCCCTTACAGAAATCAGAGTAGTCAACCAATTCCTGATCTAAAACCCCAGATGTCTATGCCATAAGAGATAAGATAGACAAGTGGGACTTCATTAAACTTAAAAACTTCTGCAAAGCATAAGAAACAATCAAGAGATTGGGGAGACAGCCCACAGAACGGGAAAAATTATTTGCCAACTGTAAATCTGGCAAAGGCCTAACATCCAAGATCTACAAGGAGCTCAAACATGCTGAAAGAAAAAAAAATAGCCCCATTACAGAGTGGGCAAAATACATGAATAGACACTTCTCAAAAGAAGACATGGGAGCAACCAACAGACACATGAAAAAGTGCTCAGCCTCTCTAATCATCAGAGACATGCAAATCAAAACCACATTGAGATACCACCTAACCCGAGTAAGAATGGCCATCATTAATAAAACAAACAACATGCTGGTGAGGATGTAGAGAAACGAGAGTGCTTCTACACTGCTGGTGGGAATGCAAACTAGTTCAGCTTCTATGGGAAACAGGGTGGTGATTTCTAAAAGAGCTAGAAATTGACCTTCCATATGACCCAGCAATCCCCCTACTGGGAATATACACAGAGGAACTCAAATCATTCTACAAAAAAAGATACCTGCACACACGTGTTTATTATAACAATATTCACAATAGCAAAAACATGGACCCAACCATGCTGCCCATCGAAACCAGACTGGATTAAAAAAATGTGGTACATATACACGATGGAATATTACGCAGCCATAAAGAAGGACAAACATATGGACTTTGCAGCAACTTGGATGGATTTAGAGTCTATAATACTCAGTGATCTATCACAGAAACAAATGACAGAATACCATATGTTCTCACTCATAAGCTGACCCTGAACATTTACCATAATACTATAAGAAAGGGATTGGCAGTAGGTGGATACTGCTGGTGGGGGTGGGGGGAAGACACAACATCTACAAGGGTACCTGATCTTAGACCAGGCAAAGTGGGGACCAAAGGGAGGCCGAAACTTTATCTGTATGATGTCTACATGTATACCTAATCCTGAATTGTACCCCACATCTTTAAAATAAAATATAAAAAATTTATACAGCATCAAGGTGCCAACTTGGAAGCAGAGACTAGGCCCTCACTAGACACCAAATCTGCCAGTCTCTTCATCTTGGACTTCTCAGCCTCCAGAACTGTGAGAAATAAATTTCTGTTGTTTAAAAGAAAAATTAACATGGAAATTTTTATGTTTCCTTTTATTCCTGTGTTGCTACTATACAAAGACCACCCACATTCATGGTACTACAGACTGTAATACTAAGAAATAAATTCACACATGCTTATCTTCTTACTATATTCAGAATTTCATTATTGTTCAGTTTGTGACCCTAAAATTCCTGTAGGTCTCAAAGAAAATCCAATAGGAAATAGTGAAAATAATTAAAAGTTTAGAAATGTTTACGACTGATGTTTCATCTCCTGTAGAAAGGCAGACTGAATATAAAAAATAAGAATCAATTTTTTTGTCCAAAGATGAAAAAACAATCACTTCAATTTAGTGCAATATGAGTCTAGCCACTTGATTATAAGGGTTGTAGCATTCTGGGCCATGTTACCATTGTCTCACTCATAAGCAAACATGTTAATTGAATGTACTGAAATTTTTAGAACCTACTCTTTTGGATATTGCCATTACACTAAGCAATTATTTGGAATGACACAAGGGAAACATTAAATTGAAGAACTTTGTAATTCATCTATTTGATTTTGTATTTTATATCTACAAACCAAAAGAAAGGTCCACATAGTAAGAAGACACTGTGCATACTGAAAAGTAAATTTTGTTAGCCCTTTATAGCCATTGTCTTTTCTCACAGAACTTTAGTGAAGCTCTTATAAGGTAACAAATATAAAAACACTTTGAAAAAGCTTTCCAGTGAAAGGTTCTTATTAATATTGAGTTACCACTAAACAAAAGCCAAACTGAAGATATAAATCTAATATTGTACTCTTAAAATCAATGGATCAAAGTTATATTAAATGATAATGATAATAACGACTACATATTTTATGTTTCATAATTGGCAAAATATTTTTACTTTCATTTTCTAATTAGATTCTCACTGAACACCTGTGGTGTTGGCACAATTATTTCCATTTTCAGTTGAGGAGGATAAGATTAGACAAGTTATCTATCGCTACTTTCTTGAAAATCAATTAGTTTGATTTTTATTATACCAGATCAAGAGGGTAATTATGCAAAATAAAAGCTTATCACAATAAATGTTTATTTTTCTGAGATTGAAAACACGATGTATTTATTCAGTTATTAGAATAGTTAATAATAGCTAACTTTTTTGAATATTTACTATGTGTGAAGGCATGTACTAGTGTTTTGCTTGCGTGATGTAATATTGTCATACCTTTATTACAGATAAGAAAATAGTACCTTTGAGAGATTCAATAACTTCTACTGTGGTCACACTCAACTATAGGTTAAGTATCCCTTGTTTGAAATGCTTAGGACCAGAAGTACTTTGGATTTCAGATTTATTCAGATTTTGAGATACTTGCATCATACTTACAGGATGGGCATTACGAATCCAAAAATGCAAAATCAGACATAGTCCTATAAACATTTCCTTTGAGCATCATGTCAGTGCTCAAAAAGTTTCAGCTTCTGGAGCATTTTGGATTTCAGATTTTCAGACTTGGTTGCTCAACTTGAATACACAGAAAAGTTATTATTTGATCCTAAGTTTGACCTTCTGACCATCTACTAATCCTACTGTACAACTTATTTACTCTACACAGACTCAGCATTCCAGGCAAAGATCCAAATCACCAAAAGCAAGTTTCAAATCATTCACCTAATAGAAATTTGTTGATTAATGGAAATATTTCTAATTCCTAAACATTTATCTTTTCTTTACATTTTTCCAGTCAAGTTTTTACATCTACCTCTTAACTGAAACACTTCTCTATGAAATCACCATAACTACTAAATACAAATGTTTTTATCAAGTCTTCATTGCCCTAGAAATCTACACATATTTTGTTTTTGTTGCCAACTACAGTCTACTGAGAAATGTCTTATTTTTTGACTTGCTGGAGTGATATATTTTACAAATTGTCTCTCTACCTCTCTAACTACTTATTCTTTTTTCTTTATCTGTGGATAGATTCTAAACATTCTTTTCTGATTTTATTAATCTCATTGTCTTCATTTGATAATAAATAGTTACCAATGTCAGTTATGTGCTAGATAATATACTAGAAACAGTCTTGTTTCCATCTCCTTTAATCCAATGATTTGAATATTTTTATCCCTTTCCAGTATCCATCCTACATTTCTTATAGTATGTGGGACATTTCTGACTCAAATGTCTCACAGATAGTACAAATTCAATATGACTCAAATAGGTCATATTTTTATACCAAGTCTTTATCTCCTATTCTGCTATTCACCAACCACCATCTTTTCAGAGTTCAAACTATATAGTCATTTCTGTATCTCCTGCTCACTTGCTTCACTCTCAAGTTCATTTTCAAGATCTATGGCTTTTGCCTCCATAATCCTTTACACCCATTCCTCTTTCTAATTCATGCTCTATTATCTTTTGCCTTCCTAACTAATTCTTGCCCACCAACTGCTTCCATTCAAACTGCAGATTGCCATTTCAAATGAAGCTCTCTAAAGCATAGCTTAGATTGTAGCTAGAATAGAAATTCCATGAGGATAAAAATTTCATCTACTGTACTTACTTGTATGTGCCTATTGCCCAAGACAGTGCATGAAACATGACAGGTACTCAATAAATATTTGTCAGTTAATGAAATAAATATACAACTCCCCTCTTCAAACACCTTTTAGGACTTCTCAAAAACTTCAGAATATTCTACAAACTTCTTTACCTGGCTTTCTACGATTGACCCTAAATCTCAATTTCCAATCTTATTTCTTATTTTACCTCTCTGTGCACCCTCAGCTCCTACCAAAATGAACATCTAGCCAGTCTACTTTTGTCTTTTGATGACCTTGTTTATTATCTTGAGATTCTTTTTCTTTATCTTAGTTTACTCAGACGCTTACCTACTTTTCAAGTAAAGTCATATTCAAATGATTTCTTGTTCACTGAGCCCTCAAGGTGGATGACATCTTGTCCCCTTCTCAATTCCTATAGGCATTTCTCTGCACTTTAAATGTTGCTTAGTGCTTTCAACATTGTATTAGAGAGACTGAAGAGGATAGTGTTTAATAGAGTGAGCTCTGAAGCCTGACTGCTTGGGTTTAAATTGTGATTCTGGTACTTACTGACCATGGACACATTTCTTAATTGCTCTCAGATTACACAGCTATAACTCAAGGATAACGACAACAGTTACCTCTTTAGGTTGTTGTGAGGATGATCTGAATTAATCTGAAGTACATAAAACAGTATCTCGCACATAGTCAGCACCCAATAAATATAGCTAGTATTGTATTATTTTTATCAGGCATAAACACACACACACACACACACACACACACATAATGTAATGTTATGTATATATTTATAAATAAATGTAGGTATTGTTCATTTCACTATAAGTTCCTTGTTGAGGAAACAATCCTCATTTGATTCGTGTGAGAAACTTCTTAGTAAGAAATAGATGAATGAATGAAACCATATTTAAAATATTGATTACTATGAGTGTTAGAACTTCATTTTAAAATAAAAAGCTAGCCGGGCTCGGTGGCTCAGCCTGTAATCCCAGTGCTTTGGGAGGCTGAGGTGAGTGGATTGCCTGAGCCCGCGGGTACGAGACCCTCCTGGGCAACTTGGCGAGACGTCATCTCTACAATAATCAAAAATTAGCCGGGTGTGGTAGCGCGGCCTGTAGTTCCAGCTACTTGGAAGGCTGAGGCGGAAGGATCGCCAGAGCCCAGCAGGTCGAGGCTGCGGTGGCCGGGAGCAGCCACTGCACTCCAGTCGGGGCGACGGAGTGAGACTCCAACTCAAAAAAAAAAAAAACCAAAAAATAAAATAAAATTCACTTTATTTTTTAATTAAAAAATTTTTAATTGACAGATAAAATTGTCTGTATTTGTTGTGTACAACATGATGTTTTGAAGTATCTGTACATTGTGGAATGGTTAAATCTAGCTTATTAACAAATGTGTTACTTCCCATGTTTTTTTTTTATGGTGAGACCATTTAACATTCAGTCTTTGCATTTTTCCAGAATACAATATGTCATCATTAACTGTAGTCACCATGCTGTACAATGGATTCTTTGAACTTATTCCTCCTATCTAACTGTAATTATATATCTTTTAACCAACATTTCCCCATTGATTCATTTTAATTTTCGATCTTGTACTGAGATTCTTAGAGCTTTTTGGAGCAGAAAAAGAATGCATTTTCACTCTATACCTTTTAGAAACTACTTGATAAGATATATTTAAGTTTTGGCTATGTGTAGAATGAGACAGAATAATTTAGCTATGTTTAATTTTTCAGTAATCAGAAGTGTTTAAATGCCTTTGTTAAGTTTAATGGGATATCTAAAAAATGAATTACTTTTCAATGACTATTCTTCTTTTTTTTTTGAAATAATGCTTATTCAATAAATGGCAGCTAATAGAAGAAAGAAATTGTCCTGATTTTGTAACTATGAATAAGATTGAAGAAATATTAAAACAAGCATTCACTGATATTTAGGTTGGATGCTGCTGCATATGTCAAATCAACTAGAAGAAGAGATGGATCTTACTTCCAGTGTGTCTTCTCTCATGTGTGTGATGAGCCTCTGTTACTGCAGTGATGTGCACAATTTGAAATAGAGCACAATCCTTCATGTCAGCACTTGAAGGCTTTTTTTTTGACAATGAGCAAAATGTTAGACATTTCAGTGTGAATAGCTCTCATGATCCAGAAAATACGAGCAGACAATTTAATTGTTCTTGACTGTAAAAATTAAATCTGATACTAAATTTAATCCAGGAATCTATTCATGTAGGGTTTTCCTTCATTTTAAACCAAAATTAAACTTGCATGCCTAAGCACCTATGTTGATGTAACATTCAGAATAAAATTCATACTAAATGATTTATAACCCATGCTTTCTTACTCCCTGATTTCTGTTCTGTTCTTTGGCTTTTCTCATTCTGTTCATTACCATGCTCAAGTCTTCTCTATCCTTTTTCCACCAAAACCCTGTCTTGGGCTGTGATTCTCTCTCCTTCACCTCAAAAGCCCTGAGAAATTCCTCTACCCATGGTGGCTCCATGGTATTTGTTGTGGAGCTTAGGCGGGTGACCTGGCTGAAGTGTGGTACCAGTGCCGAGAACCTGTGTTTGTAGCAAGTATATTGTTTTTAACCTTAGAGTGTTCATAAAATGGGATAGCTTAGCAATATGAGAAATTCCTACTTGTAATGGGTTTTCACCTGTGCCCTGAGGAAGACAAGGTTTTTTTATCCCTCCCTTAGTAGTTCAAGACTTTTGTTTTAGAATAGAGATAGGAGAGAAGGATCCAGGCAGGATTTTTTTGCCTTTCTCAAACTGGCTGCTATTCCCTCCCCAATACCTGCACTTAGTGGGAAGCATTCTTAGGATTCTGACCAATCTTACTTATTATTAGCATCAAAGGAGGTCCATGTAGAAGAGATTCTTCAAGGGGTATGAAATCACTCCCTGTCTGTGGCCCCGTGGGGTTCTGTATTCTCTTGCTCACATCCAACACTTACCAATCTCCTAAAAATTTTTTTTTTTTTTTGAGTTGGAGTCTCTGTCACCCAGACTGAAGTGCAGTGGCCGCTCCCGGCCACTGCAGCCTCGACCTGCTGGGCTCCGGCGATCCTTCCGCCTCAGCCTTCCAAGTAGCTGGAACTACAAGCGCGTGCTACCACGCCCGGCTAATTTTTTTTCATTTATTGTAGAGATGAGGTCTCGCCAAGTTGCCCAGGCGGGTCTCGAACCCACGGGCTCAGGCAGTCCACTCACCTCAGCCTCCCAAGGCGTGGAATTACAGGCTGAGCCACCGAGCCCGGCTTCTGCTAAAAATTTTAACTCAGTTCTTCTTTCCAGCATCCAGCATCATCTGTTCCAGGTAAGGAATTTTGATCTTAGAGGTACCTTTCTTTCCCTAGATTTCAGATTAGTTGGTTTTACTGAAATTTCAACTCTCTGATGGATTGAAGAAAATTATGAATTGGCAGGTTTGTTTTTTTTAAAATTTGTGCTTGTTGTTGAAGTAGAATCTCTGCTCTTTCTTTGTTTTTACCAGAAGAAAAGTTATAGAATTTTAGAACTGATTTGGAGAAGCTCATCTTTCCATTTGAAATGTCAAGAACCCCTGGTCCCATTTTTTAAGTACTTTTATTAGATCTTTTTAATTTTTCATAACCTGTCTGTGGTGTGTGCTGACTCCTCACTAAATTGAGGACTTAAAAGTCATGAAGCTAATTTTATTCATTTTTTTTTCTTCAATATCCAGCAGAGTACCTGGCACAGAGTGGATTCCCAGTGTTTGTTGACACAGCAGTTTTCATTTTATCTCAGTAAGGGCATTTAAATTTTCTTAGAGTATTTAATGAGTAGGAACAACCTGGCAACATATTCTGTCTGTGGCACTTGGAATAACTTGAGAGCTTTCTACTGCAAGGCCCTAGGATTTTTGCAGGAAGACTTTTCTCTGCTACCTGTGTTGAGGCAGGTCAGAAGTGTCAGGGGATTATCCATCCCCGCTAGGGGCAGCCCTGAACCCGTAGCCCTGCTTCTTTTCCCCTTAGTTGGGACATCTTAGAGGTACATCCTCTGCAGGCTCACAGGTGTCTCCAGTGAGAATAAGACCCATTTGTTCATAGCAGTAGCTTACTCATTTGTCTACCCTGTATTGACTCCCCTAGCTTATTTACTAGTCCACAAATAAATTACTTGCACTCAAGTCTTTGTCTTGGGGTCTGATTCTGAAGGAATCCCAACCCAGACTATTAAAATTCACATAAACATTCAGACATCTGAAATAAGGGACAGTCCACAAAATCAAGGAGACTTCAGTGTGTTGTTGTTGTTGTTGTTGTTGTTGTTGTTGTTTTTGGAGAGGAGTTTCAGCTTTTGTCAGATTTTCAAATGATTCTTTGCCTCTTGCCTCCCGCCAAAGTATTAGAACATTCATAGTTGACTAGTGTTGTCATTTTGTCATATATGCTTCCAGGTATTTTTATTATCTAAAAGCATCTGCATGTGTATTTTTAAAGGAGTTGGAATCAATAATTATTATAGTTTTAGCCTCATTAAATGTTCTTCTAAAACAAAGCTTTGAAATGTTTATATATAATTTTATTATATAGGTGTTCTGTGATTTGATCCAGTCCTTTATAATTGGGCAATCACTGTTTATGATTTCATGCTTTTATAAATAATGAAATTTCTTTTTTAACTTCCTTAAAGTTAAACCACAGACATTATAACCACATTTATTTGAGGAAAACACTGCTGATGAGGTTAGTGTTTATGGAATCAAAAGCGTTTAGACCAAGGAAAGATCACTGTATGCAGTCCCTTCCTTATACAAGTAAAGAGTCTGAGGTCTGGAGACACGGTCACTGAGGTTCATATGCAGTATCAAGAGGCACGAACTAGGTATCATGTTTCCCATTAGCTAATCTAGCCAGGAATATAGGACTTTGCTCCACTTTCCCCTGCCAGTTTAAACAACAGGAAATGGCCTAGGCCAACTCAGCTGGAGGTGTGCTCTTTACAAATAAGAAATTAGAAGAAAACCATACCAAAATTAATGAACTACTTCACTACAGCAGAAGTATCAGCTCCTGTACCACTGAAATATTAATAATGATCTGATATGTCAGGAAGTCAAACAGCAGGGGATAGGCCTTATAAGGAACAGTGAGTGAAGCAGGGTTTCCTGAAATTTTGCTTTCATATTGATCAACTGGGATTAGGCTGAGGTCCAGTTTTTTGGCAAAAATTTTATGGTTTAACAAATGACTAAAGCTGGACAGGGTACCACGTCCCTGCAGTCCCAGCAATGCAGTAGGCTGAGGCCAGGAGATTATTTGAGACTGCTACGTACCATGCTCTCACCTGTGAGTAACTACTACACTCTAGTCTAAGCAACGTAGGAAAACTCTGTCTCTCAAAAAAAAAAAAAAAAAGGCTAAAGCCTTGGTAGCTAAGCTGTAGGGATTGGCTTCTGATGTATGCAAATAAATATGTTGATTAATGCTTCATATATGTAATATATATAAATGTTAAACCAGGGACAAAGTTTATTCCTTCAGTTCTTATGTTCTGAAGAGAAATTCTGGTTCAGGCTAAAAACATTTTCAGTGTCCCAAAATAGACTGGCAAAGGTTAGAGATTTTAAGTTTGCAGTTTTGTTTTGAAAGGGTGTGGTTTGAAGCTTAATAGTAACCTCATGCTAGCTATAAGATGTGAGACTGTTGACTACAAACTAAAGTTATAGCTTTATCTCAGATTATAAAGACATTATTTAGTTGATAATTTTTTAAAATTATGGAACCACTCAGAAAAATTACTTCTGAACCTTAAAAGTCATTGCATTAAGTTGTATATTTTGTTTCTCCCGTTCAGTGAGTTAGAATGCTGTAAGATGAGGTGCTTACAAGCAGATTACATGCTATGATTTTGATTTTAAAAGTTTAATAATGAACTCTTTGAACTATGTTCTTTAACTTCTTGCCCTAAAAGACATTAACATGTTTTAGAGTGTTGTACTAAGTGCTGTGCTCATCAAGAATCGTCAGCACACATATCGTCTGCCCATTGGTCTACCTTGGTAATAACTCATCTTTTTCTATTAAATAGTTTTCTGAATATTTTGATAGAATTACCTAATTTATTAGTGATAGTTTAAACCTTAATCAACATGATGAAACAAAAGCAAAATGTGAATTATCTACTAATACATAATATTTTGGTAGCTATTTAAAAGCATAATTCGAACTTTTGTTGTAAATGAAACAGCTGATCACTGATGATAATGAAACTCTTTTAAAAAAAAAAGTATTTTTATGGCCTATTTTAAATATGGAAAAGTATAGAGAATAATGTACTGAGTGCTCATGAAACTGTTATTCATATTTTATAAATCTTGTTTGTCAAATTTGCATAAAGTTTCTGAAGTTGATATTTATCCTTTTCACTATGGTTTTTATTTTTACTACATATCTATATTGCCATAAACTTGGACTTTTAGATGCTGAAAATCTTTGTTATGGTTATGATTTCCTGACACTTTTTCCCTACTATTAGATTTAGTAAATCTCACCCACTAAGTACTTTGATGGAAAGGACTTCTTCCTATTCCTTTTCTAGGCAGGGCTGCCAAGCCAGCAGCAGTCTCTTGGAGGTTTCTGTTATTTTTGTTTTTCCATTGGTAGGAGTTACTTAAGCAGCATTATTTTTTAACCTTTTTTAGCTCTCAATTTAGATATTAAACATTAGCTAACTTTTATTTTTATTTTTTATTTTTGAGTTGGAGTCTCACTCTTGTCACCCAGGCTGGAGTGCAGTGCCACACTCACGGCCACCACAGCCTCCACCTGCTGGACTTAGGCGATCCTTCCACCTCAACCTTCCAAGTAGCTAGAACTACAGACACAAGTCACTGCATCTGGCTAGTTTTTGTTATTTATTGTAGAGACCAGTTCTCACCAAGTTGCCCAGGCTGGTCTCAAACCCATGGGCTCAGGCAATCTTCTCGCCCCGCCTCCCAAAGTGCTGGATTTACAGGCTGAGCCACCGCGCCCAGTCCATTAGCTAACTTTTAAAGTCAGCATTTAATTTTAAATTTTATTTTTCCTTGATGTAGTCTTATAAGCTTATAAGACAGATTGTCATTTTTATACTTAAAATGTGAATCATGATGATGTCTTTATTAATTTGGAAAGGAGTTCCGTGAATAACAACTATTAGCTTATAACATGTGGTAATTCTGTCCTTTGTCATTGGTGGCAGGTGAATGAGAAGTATTAAGTATCAATTTGATTTATTCTTTAGTCTTTGACTTACTATATGATCCAGACAAGGAATCATTTTCCCAAGTCATGAATGGAAATACACTTTTAAAGCATTTATGATTCTTCTTTTCACTTGACTTAATATTTGAAATCCAGGGCTTGCCCATCATTTGTGTCCACAGTTTTGCTTCTGCCCTAGCTATAACCAGAACTGCTCTTGTGTCTTTAATATTCGTATCCTTTGTCAGCTGAGGGAGGGTATCAGAAAGAAGGGAGATTCAGTCTTCTCATACTTTGGCTCAGAGCTGCTACAACCTCGCAGAGAAAGCCAAATTGCAGACACATCCTGCATCTCTAGGTCAGGAGTATATGTCTGTCCTCTTCTGCTCAGAAGTCATTGCCAGCTCAGAGGTTTGAATGATTTCTGTTGAATGGTTCCTTTCTTCTTCATGTTGAGTGTCATACAACTCTTCAAATTTCCCTCCTATATAGAATTTTTTTTTAACAGATACCTCTGTTTACAGAAAAACCATTTACTACTAAAATGACCAGCATTTCTTTAAGAGAAAAAAAGACACTTAAAGATATTTAAAGAAAAATTATATAAATAGGAAATTTACAAAATTTAAAAATCAAGAACTGAATTACTTTTAGCAATTGAGATACCACAAATTTACCTTTCTAAAAAAATACAGTTTAATGGTTTTAGTACATTCACAGAGTTGTGTAGTCATCATCCCTTTCTAATTCAGCCCCCCAAAATAAACCCCGTACCTAATAAACAGTCATTTATCATATTCCTCTGCCCCCGGCACCTGGCAACCATTCTCTACTTTCTGTCTCTGTTGCTTTGCCTGTTCTGGACTTTTCATGTGAATAGAATCATGTAGAAAATGACCTTTTGTGTCTTGCTCTTTTACCTAGCATAATATGTTTAAGATTCATTCATGTTGTAGCACGAATCAGTGTTTCTTTTTGTGCCTGAATAATATTTCATTGTATGGATATACCACATTTGTTTATGCACTCATCAGCTATGGGCATTGGATTCTTTCGCGTTTTTAACTATCATCAATAATGATACTGTGAATATTTATATACTCTTTTGTGTGAACATATGTTTTTAGTTCTTTTGGGTATATACCCATGAATGGAGATACTGGGTCTACGTATATCTTTTTGAGAAACTGCCAGTCTATTTCCAAAGTGGCTGCATAGTTTTTACTTTCCCACCAGCAGTGGATGAGGGTTCCTATCCTCTACAATCTCACTAAACCTTGTTATTGGCTGTTTTTAATTATAGCTTTCCTAGTGGGTGTTAAGTGATAGTTTTGATTTACATTTCTCAAATGACTAGATAATTTTGAGCATTTTTTCATGAGATTATTGGCTATTTGTACCTTTTCTTTGGGGAAATGTTTATTTTAATCCTTTCCCTATTTGTTTTTGTTTGTTTGTTTGTTTGTTTGAGTTGGAATCTCACTCTGTCACCCAGACTGGAGTGCAGTGGCTGCTCTCTGCCACTGCAGCCTCGACCTGCTGGGCTCTGGCGATCCTTCCGCCTCAGTCTTCTAAGTAGCTGGAACTACAGGCACGCGCTACCACGCCTGGCTAGTTTTTTTTTATTTATTGTAGAGATGAGGTCTCGCCAAGTTGCCCAGGCAGGTCTTGAACCCACGGGCTCAGGCAATCCACTCATCTCAGCCTCCCAAAGGCGCAGGATTACAGGCTGAGCCACTGAGCCCGGCTCCCTATTTGTTAACTGGCTTATTTTAAGTGCTATTTCAAGGACTATGATTACTTTTGGAGAGATAATTTTATAGAATTGAATGTAATGTATAAGTAAAATATATATGGAGAATTGACTGCCACATAGAAACAGCAAAACTGGTTTATACAAAGGAACATTCACCCATATGTGTTATTGAAATGGTGTCAACTTATTTTATAACTTTAGTGTCAGATTTTAAAACATCATTGATAACATTAGTGATATTTTACTATGTTCTAGAATAATATTCAAAAAGTTTATAGAGTTGTCAACTGTGATCTGTCATGCCATAATTATCTATCTATGCTGTCTAATACATATCTACTAGTCACATATGATTATTTAAATTTAAATTAATTAAAATAGAAAGTTCAGTTCCTCAGTCACACTAGTCACATTTCAAGTGCTCGATTGCCACAAATAGCTAGTGCCTACCACATAGGATGGTGCAAATACACATTTCCACATAACCACAGAAAGTTGAATGGAACAGTGCCAATCTAAACTTATTTTATTCTGGAGCTTCTTTATTTTTTTATTTTCAGTTGTGGGGTTTTGCAGTATTGCCCAGGCTGGACTCAAACTCCTGAGTTAAGTGTTCTGCTGCCTCAGCCTCCAAAGTAGCTGGGATTATAGGCACACGCCACTACATCTTGTGTCTTCTGAAAATGGCAGTAGGAGTTTTCATTTTTTAAAAAACTGAGTTAATTAGGATTTTATAACTTGAAACAGTAACTTTAGAGAAAGTACAGTTCACTGCATTGGATGGAAAGTACAGTTCACTACATATTAGTGATGGCAGCCTTCACTTTGCTATTTGTAGCAATCTTCATATTAGTGAAGATTGATATTTGTAGCAATCTTCTTAACATCTCTGATGTCATTTACAATGTAAGGTTTTAGTTATTGTTGCTGTTGTTGTTTTCCCCAAAGGGTCAGATTGACTTCCCTCTCTCTCTCTCTCTCTCTCTTTTTTTCTTTTTTTTTTTTTTTTTTGAGTCAGAGTCTCACTCTGTCACCCAGGCTAGAGTGCGGTGGCACACTCACAGCCTACACGGCCTCCACCTGCTGGGCTCAGGCAATTCTTCCACCTCAGCCTTCCAAGTAGCTGAAACTTCAGGCACACGCCACCATGCCTGGTTAATTTTTTTATTTATTGTGGAGGCGAAGTCTCACCAAATTGTCCAGGCTGGTCTCAAACCCCTGGACTCAGGCAGACCTCTTGCCTCAACCTCCCAAAGTGCTGGGATTCCAGACTTTAGCCACTGTGCCCAGCCTCTCTTTTAATACTCTATAACCCCTCTGAAACTTTTACTTGCAGATAATAGTGCAAAGGAAGATAACTGAATTCTGAAAACTTGTGGTACGCTGGTTCTTAGCCTGCACATATGCCAATTGTTATTTTTAAAATTGCTTTTCTCCATTCATTGTGGAAATACTGAATATTTGTGACTAGGTCTTGAAATTTAGTTGTGGAAAGTTGTCATCTGTATCATCTCTAAGTCACTAGCAGCTAGTGTGTCCTTAGAAAAAACAGTGTTTTGAGTTGGGGAAGTTGATATCTTTTGGAAAGCTGAGATAAGAGTTAAGGACCTATGACTGGTTTTCTTTTCTTTCTTTTTTTGTTTATCCTATTCTTATGATGGAGGTTTTGTCTTCAATTACATATTCTGTTCTTTGATTATATATATATATATATATATTTTTTTTTTTTCTGTTCTTTGATTATATATATATATATATATTTTTTTCTTTTCACAAAGGCTCCCTAGTTTCTAATGCCATTCTGGGAATTTTTTATCCTTTCTCTACTTTTTCCTTTCTGTGTTGTAAACAGATCAGTCTTTCATTGTCATTTTTTTATTTATATCATTTTGTCCTTTCATACTACCTTTTATTTTTTTTATTTTTTTTTATATTTTATTTTATTTTATTATGTTATTGTGGGGTACAGTTAGGGGTTAGGCATACAAAAATATTTCGTTCAGGTACCCTTGTTGATAAGAGGTGTCTCCCCATCCTCAGATAGATACCCACCACC
>CAUYQG010271865.1:0-14145 GCA_963574415.1 Tarsius wallacei | reverse complement strand
GGAGAAATGCAAATCTCTGCCTAGAAAATGGCTGCTGTGGGCAGCTCCTCACCAGGCATGGACTCCTCTTGACTTTCTCTGATTCACTCTCTCCACTTGTCGGGCCCAGTTGATCCACTATGAAGGGTGATGATGGTGTGTAACTGGCATCAGGCACTGGGAACCAGTGAGATAGCTGGGTGCTGCAGTTTGGCTTGCCATGGGTGGCTTGCGGTGGGAGAGGGAGCCGGAAATTCCCTGGGGCTGGAGCTGAGACTGCAGTGGTAGCAGCTGCTGAGAACCTGGTAGCAACCACAGCAGTAATCCCTTGCGGAGGCCGTAATGTAGTGGCAGTAGTTTGTTGCATGGGACCGGCTATAGCAGCCACCACTCCCTATAGAGGTGGCAGCAGTGGGGGCATGTGGAACTGCCTTCAGGAGCCACCTTCTGTGGAGATCTTCACAGTTTGACTTGTCCCATCGCCATCTTGTCAAGCATCCTATATTTTCTTCAAGAGTATTTAGGTGAAATATGATAGTTGCAAATTCAGTCTCTGCATGTCACAGGATGACAGAGTCTACAATGAAGACACATGAAGGTCCTGGAGAGCAGGACAGCACATCAGGAACAACCCAGCTCTGTGCACAGTCACAGAAGGTGACCAAATGCAGTATTTTCAATCCAAGCCTGCTTCAGAGAATTCTGAACCTCGTGCAGTGGCTCAGGCTTATAATTTTATCACCTTGGGAGGCTATGGCAGGAGGATAGCTTGAGCCCAGGAGTTGAGCATAAGAAAACCTTGTCTTTACAAAAGAATTAAAAATTAGCTGGGCATGACTCACACCTGTAATCCCAGCTACTCTGGAGACTGAGTGACCATGCCACTGCACGCGAGTCTGGGCAAAAGAATGAGACCTCACCACACACACACACACACACACACACACACACACACACACAAAGACAAAACCCAAAAGAAACCTGCATATACACAGACCCACCCAGTTCAAACTGTGTTGTTGCAGGGTCATCTGTACTTAGCACCATGTTGCAATTGCCTATAATATTTAGTACAGTAATATGCAGTACAGATTTGTAGCCTAGGAACAATAAGCTATACCATACAGTCTAAGTATGTAGTAGGCTATTTTATCATCAAGGTTTGTATAAGAATGCTATGATGTCACACAACCACAAAATCACCTATGCATGCTTTTCTCAGAACACATTCCCATCCCTAAGCAAGCTGTGACTGTATATATAAACAACTCACTCAACAACTCCATAAATGCATTCTTTTTTTTTTTTTTTTGAGTTGGAGTCTCACTCTGTCACCCAGACTGGAGTGCAGTGGCCACTCCTGGGCACTGCAGCCTCGACCTGCTGGGGTCAGGCGATCCTTCCGCCTCAGCCTTCCAAGTAGCTGAAACTACAGGCGCACGCAACCACGCCCGGCTAATTTTTTGATTTATTGTAGAAATGAGGTCTCGCCAAGTTGCCCAGGCAAGTCTCGAACCCTCGGGCTCAGGCAATCCACTCATCTCAGCTTCCCCAAGTGAGGGATTACAGGCTGAGTCACCGAGCCCGGCAAATGCATTCTTTTTAAGCATACATTAAACATTTACCAAAATAGGTCACCACACCATGGGCCACAAAACAAGACCCGGAAAATTTCAAAGAGTTTAAAAATAAAATTATAAAGTATGTTCTGACAAAAATATAAGTGAGCTGGGAATAAAAACAACAAAAATAGAAAGATAAGAAATAAAATTCCTTAACTTTGAAGATTAAGCAATATATTTGTATTGTTTAACATATCCATATGCTGAAGAAGAAATCACTTGGAAATTAGAAAGTATTTTGAACTAATATATGATTAAGATATTATATACAATGTTGCTATAGCTGTGCCTAGAGAAAAGTTGATAGACATAAATTCAGAAGAAAAGAAGAAAGTCAGAAAAATCACCAACCTAAATGTCCATGTGAAGAAGCTGAAAAAAGATAAAGGGGAAGAAAGGAAATAGTTCAAAGTAAAAGCAGAAGTCAATAAAACAGAAAATGAGTATATGTTTGAAAATAAACACAGTCAAAAGTTGATTGTTTGAAAATACTACTAAATTTGATAACCTTCTAATAAACTTATTTTTGATTTAAAAAAAGATGATGTAACATACCAAATAAATACAAAGGAGTTATCAATAGATATCTGATAGATATAGAAAATAATGATAATTATAGTAAATGACCCTGTATATTGAAAACTACAACTTAATGAAACTAACAAAAGATGGAAGATTAAATATGATGCGATTGTTATCTATAGCAACACCTTTTGTTCTATATTTAAAAATTTGAATCAAAAATTTAGAATTTCTAATAAAAAAACTTCAAGATCAGAAAGATTCACTTTTAAATTGTTCCAAAAGTTTTGGGAAGCAATATCATTATTATCATAAAAACTCTTTTAAGAATAGATGCAGAGGAAACGTTTCCCAACATTTTAAAATAGGTAAGCATAAGTTGATGCCCAAACCATGAGCAATTCAGGACCAAAATTTATAAGCAGATTTATTTCAATAACATAGTCACAACAATATAAAACAAAATATCAACAAAATTAATACAATAATTCAATTTTGTCATTGCCTTACTAGACTCTGGTGTGACCATGTGCTCTGAGCTATGGCCAGGCCACGTTTTCTTTTTTTAAATATTTTTTGAGTAGGAGTCTCACTCTGTCACTCAGGCTGGAGTGCAGTGGCATGCTCATGGCCACCGCAGACTTGATCTGTTGGGCTTAGGTGACCCTTCTGCCTCAGCCTGCCAAGTAGCTGGAACTACAGGTGAGCGCTACCATGCCCAGCTTATTTTTATTATTTAATTTATTGTGGAGATGAGGTCTCGTCAAGTTGTCCAGGCTGGTCTCGAACCCATGGGCTCAGGGAATCCTCTTGCTTTGTCCTCCCAAAGTGCTGGAATTACAGACTTGAGCCACCACACCTGGCCTTTGAATCTCCTCTATTTCGCTCTTTCTCTTTCTAATTTACTTGATAAATAAATGATATTTTCTAATCTAAAAAAAATACAATAATTCATAAAGTAGTCTTTGTTCTAGTAATGCAAAAATGATGTAACATTTATACATTAACTAATGTAATTTGCTGCATTAATAAGAAGGAGAAAAATATGTGCACATTTGCTTAGGTATAGAAAAATATTGATGAGGTCAATAGCTATCTTTTTTAAAGAAAGTCTTGGCAAACTGGTAATACAGAAGAATTTCATAATACTAATATAATTTTATTAATTGGTTATTGCAGCCTAACAAATCACCTTAGAAGTCAATGACGAAATATATACATACATATACATTTTATTCTTGAGTCTGTTGTTGGCTGGTTTAGGATGGATTTGCAATTAACAAATAGAAAATGAATTATATAAATAGTATCCTTTAAAATAGCATGAAACGTGTCAAATGCCTAGAAATAAATCAAATAAAAGATGTGCAAAATCTTAACAAAAATTACAAAAAAAATTACTGAAAGAATAGACAAAGTGCAAATTGGTTGGGTGTGATGGCTCATGCCTGTAATTTCAGCATTTTGAAAGGCCTAGGTGGGAGAATCTCTTGATTCCAGAGTCCTAGACCAGCCTGAGCAATATAGCAAGTTCCTGTCTATTTTATATAAAAAATACAAAAATGAAATTAGTTGGGCAGGGTGGTATGTGCTTATAGTCTTAGCTACTTGAAAGGCTGAGGTGGGAGGATCATTTGAGCTCAGAAGTTCTAGGCTGGGGTAATCTGTGATTGTGTCACTGCACTCCAGTCTGGGTAACAGAGTGAGACCCTGTCTCAATAAAAAGAAAAAAGAAAAAAAGAAATTCTCACTGCAGTATGCATGTACAGGCCCAGTAATGACCCTGAATGTGCCATGAGTGTTGATTTAGCTGGTACAAAGGGATACAAATAAACTTTTAAAAAAGAAAAAGTACAAATAAATGCAATAGTGTACCATGTTTATGAATTGAAAGACTTATCACCTAAAGACATCAGTGACAACCAACCCAATAGTAGATGCAACACAGTACCAACTTAAATCCTTGCAGGTGTGTGTGTGTGTGTGTGTGTGTGTGTGTGTGTGTGTGTGTGTGTGTGTGTAGATTTAAAAATAATTATAAAATGTATGTGGAAATTCAGAGTCAAGAATAACAAAGATGACCTTGAAGAGGGAATTTGGAGGACTTACACTACCAAATATCAAGTTGTGTTATAAAACTAAAGCAAAACTGTGTAGTTTTGACACAATCAGGCAAATAGTAGAGTGTGATAGCAAGAAGAATACAGAATGATGCATGCATATAAACAACCACAAAATCTATAACAAAAGTACCAAAGCAATGTGATGAAGAAAGGTTTATGTTTTCAGTAAATAATGCTGGATAAATTGGTATCTATGTGGAAATAACTATATAACCTTGAAATTTTCATTAGATGATGTTGGGTCAATTGAATTTTCAAATGGAAGAAAAATTGACTTATGCTCACATCATATTTAAAATCAATCAAAGATGTTTTGAAGATTCCAGAAAAATTGAAGATTTAAATGTGAAAGGTAAAATAATAAAGCTTTCTTAAGACCTCCCCAAATGGGAGACTATTTTCATGGTTACAATATGGATGAATTGCTTCATAAATTTGATTGTGAGAAGTCAGACATGATAATATAGACTCTATAATGTAACTTACAGTAGGTAACCTCACTTAACCTCATTGATAGATTCTTAGAAAGAGACTTTAAGAAGAACAGCATATAACAAAACCAATTTTACCATAGACTGATTGATGCAAATAAGTTCAGTTCCTATAGCATACTTCTGATCACTAAAACATCACCAAACTCAAAACACTTCTAATATAAAGCATTGACATAAATGAAAGCTATACACACATTTAAGAAAGATGAATAAAAACAAGTAAGATAACTATCTACCCAATTTTGGTGGCTCACTGACTGCCAGCAGTCATAGTGGTGTTGGATTATATTAAGAAATACATGTTTGTAAAATGAGAATTGTAAGGAGTACCTCCTACTACCAGGCAGTTCAAAAACAAACACTAATACATACGGCAGGCTTGCTGAGCACTTTCAGACTGCATTGTCTATTGTTGTGCCTTTGTATAATTATAGTATACTTTACAGATTTTTATTTTACAATCACTTATAACTATTCACTCATTCAATTGGCAACCCGCTCATTCCAATTTAGTGTCTCGGGAGTTTGGAGCCTATCCCAGAAGCTCACGGCCAAGGTGGGAACCACCCTTGAACAGGACGCCATTTCATCACAGGGTGCACTTACACCCACACCCACACTCACTCACACTGGGACAATTTAGACAAACCGATTCACCTAACTTGCACATCTTTGTGATGTTGGAGGAACCTGGAGTACGGGAGAAAATACACACAGCCAAAACTCCACACAGACAATGGCTCCAGGAACTGATATTTTTTTCATCAGCATTGTAAAGAAACAATGTTGAATGAAACAACTTTATTCGAGGACTTGCTGAGTAGAGTGTCTCTTCCCCCAAGCGAAACTAATCGATGCTGTAAGTCACAGTAGTGACTACCTTGGAGGGCTGCTATGTGAATTTGTATAAGGCATCTTCTGGAGTGCTGGTTATGCTTATAATATCATTTACCATAGCATCAAAAAACAATAGATACCTATGAATAAATCAAGGGAAAGACGGGAAAAAAAAAACACTCCGCAAAAAATTGCAATGCAAAAATTATTGAAAGAAATGAAAAAAATTACAAATTAACAAATTATGTGCCATTTTTATGAACTGGAAGACTCATTATTGTAAACGTGGCATCTGTCGCCTAAAAATAATACATTTATGTAAAGCAATCATAATGATTGCTATCTTATATTTCAATGTAAACTTATGAATGCTATACTTCAATGAAAACTTAGCAAAAAAAGAAAATAAGGCATAAAATGAACTATAATTACTTACAAGAAAATAAATATGTTGTAGTTGCAGTGTCTTCTTATTCTTTCATGGGTTAGAAGATGAGAATGCATGACTATCTAGTTATGGTGCTAAAACATTCCATTGCTCGTGTCAAATTTCTCGCCTTCTCAAATTGCATGAGTGCAGACACATTTTGGATCTTTATATCTATGACATTCTGGGAAATGGCTTTACCACGCTTCAGTAATATTTTACAAGTGAACTTGGTTTGGAAAGACTCACTGGCCTGAAATGTATTTGTCTGATACTGTTAGTATAGAGGGAAGTTAGAATGAAAGTACCTTTTTATGCTACTGCTTCACTTACAATTAACATCTGTGACTGAGCATAGCATATAGCAGGTCTATATGAAAATAGTTTATGAATGTAAACTTACTTAAAACAAAAGATATTTTGCTTTGATAATAATTTAATAGTTTTAAAATAATATTTATAATATGCTCTACAATATTTCATGGAGTTATTGAACAGGAGAACTGCAAGTCTTTACAGTTAAATTAATCTAGCTTCTACTTGACACAAAATTCCCTTAACATCTGGTTTTCTAAATGCTATTTGAACACCTCTAGAGATGGAAAGTTCATTCTTTTATGGAGAAATTCATTAAATTTTATGGAGTTGCATTGCATTATTAGAAGACTCCTGTTAATCTAAAATCTACTTTCTTATGATTTATATTTATTTTTGATACTTCCTATAGTGCTACATAAAATAAAATTTTTATTACAGGCAAAGTCACATATGTTAATTCAATGAACATTTCTTACTTGTATTTTGATTTTTCATAAATAAATTGCTAGTCAATTTCTATTCTAGACCTTCTTTATGCCTCTTCATCCAGAATTATAATATTTTCATCAACTCAGTTACTAAAGCCAGAAATTCTTGAATCCTCTCTTCCTATAGGTTCTATCAAACTTGTTTGCTTGACTTCACTTTTGATCCTTATACTCCATTGTTCACACAGAACTGGTGATCTTTCTACATTACAAAATCATGATATTTTGTAGGTAGCCTTCCAAAGTAACCCAGAGTGATCGCCATCTCCTGATATTCATGTCATAGTGTAATTCTCTTCCCCTGAAAGTTGCATGAACATATTGTTGACTAATGAATAGAATGTGGCAAAAGTAATGAGATGTCACTTCTGAGTTCATGTTGAAAAAGGTTGTTACTTCAATCTTGTTTTCTCTGCGTCTCTCTGGCTTTTCTCCATCTCACCTTCTGATGCGGCAAACCGCCATGCTGTGAGTTGCCTTATGGAGAGGTGCATGTGGCAAGGGACTGAGGATGGCATCCATCCAACAACTAGTGAGGACCGGAAGCCCTCAGTTCAGCATTTAGAAGGAACTGAATCCAGCTAATAACCACATAAGTGAGCGCGGAAATGGATCTCAAGTCAAACATTGAGCTGACTATATTGCACATTGATTGCAGCCTCCTGAAAACCCCTGAGCCAGAGGTTTTTCAGTAAGCTGCAATTGAATTCTAGAACTACAAAAATTTTGAGATGATAAATGTTGTCTTAAGCCTCTATGTTTTACACAGAAATAGATAAGTAATGCATGCTTCTTTGCTGAAAGCCCTTCAATTTCAATTCAAAAATCGCTCTGGCTAAAGACGCAATCAACAGTCCAATCCCTACTGATTTATTCTCCCCTTGTGCTTCTCTGTTGCCCGCAGTGCTCTAGCCAGACTGGGCTTGCTTTTTCATTTCTTGGAGCAAGTGAAGCTCTTGTCCACTTGAGGCTTTTGTTCATGCTAATCTCTCTATTGGTATGCTTGAAAAATGCTAAGTTGATACATTATTATACACATTTGTGGGGTACGGTGATCTTTTGATACGTGTATACAATGTGCAATGATGAAATTAAGGTATTTAGGATATTCATCATCTTGAACATTCATCAGTTCTTTGTATTGGGAACATTTCAAATAGTCTAGCTATTTTGAAATATACAAGTTGTTATTAACTACAGTCACCCTACTATCCTCCCAAACACTAGAACTTATTCCATCTATCTAACTGTATTTTTGTACCCATTAATCAACACCTCATTTCTCCTCCCTACTACCTTTGGTAACTATCATTCTGCCCTCTATTTCCATGAGATCATTATTTTTTAGCTTCCAAAGATGAGTGAATCTGTGTGATATTTGTTTCTCTGTGTCTGGCTTATTTCATTTAACCTGATGACCTTCAGTTTATACATGTCGCCAGTGACAGAATTTCATTCTTTTTTGTGTCTAAATAGTATTCCATTATGTATATATACCATATTTTCTTTACCCATCCATCTGTTGGTGAATACTTAAGTTGATTTCTTCTCTTTTCATGGCTAGCCTCTTCTCATCCCTTGATCTTCTTGTATTCTCTATGTAATAAAGTTCTTGTTCTACCCTTCATTAAACACTTTAGCCTTTGTAATGTTCAGAGCCCTTTTCTCACTTGATATAATTTTAATTACTAGCTTTTTTTTTTCTTGGTCAGCCTTTCTTACTGAGGTCTGTGAAGCCAAGATTCAAGCCAAGGTCTTGAGTGCCTGAAGCTCTGCATTTCCACCATGCCATGCTGCTGACAAAGCTGGACTGTGCTGTGTGTGATATTCTATAAGTTAATTCATTTGTTATAAAGTATCTTTGTAGTTTTAGAGGATGTAATCTGAACAGAAAAACAATCTAATAGTCTTCAGAATAAAGAGTTACAACAAAGATCAAGCCAAAATTGATGCAATGTGCTAGCTCTTTAATTTTTATTACAGAATCTCAGTTCTATTCATATATTGTTTTTGGTATAGTTTTACTTTCTCCAAGATTGCATTAAGAAGAAACAATTTAGGACATTTATTTATTTGTATATAAAATGTGCATTACAGTTAAAATTTAAAAATTATGTAAAAGATTAAATTTGATTCTTAGTTAATAAAATAATACAGCATTGTTTTTCTTCATTAGCCATTAGGTCCAGCCTGAAGGACTCTTGAAACCTTTTAAAATGCATTTGTATGAACTTAAAAAAAATATCTTTATAGTCATATATTAGGAAGAGAATCATCTGGAATGGATAAATATTGAGAAAAAATATCAGGGAGTGGTCATATTTTAGGATTGTATTACCACTTTTTTAAAACAGTTGTGACAACTCAGACTTAGTAAATGTCATATCAAAAAGATTAAAAATCCTGGAAGGTTTTAATATTGGAATCCACAAAAATTATTAAAAGGAAACTTGGTCTCCATTCCAATGAAACAAAATAACATTAAAGACAAGATTCTGTCACTTAATTTTTTTTTTTTATATTTGGTATTCAAAAGCCCAGTGCCACTTTCAATGTCATTTATGAACATGACTCAAACTATATAAAATGAATTCACTCTCAGTTGGTCAATTTTATTTGCCCAATTTATTGAATAGTTCCTCCAACTACAAGGAAGGACAGTCAGTCCTTTCTTTTCTGTGAAAATACCCAAGCTTTCCCTTTCTCCCTCCTTCTGCTGCTTGCCTTGGGGTCATTTCATGCTTAAAAGCTTTGGATTGATTTCTATGCCCATTGGTGCTCCCATTTGCCATCTGTTGACTGAAGTATTTATATATTTAGAAACACAGGAAAGATTGCACATGAGAAATTGGAGAAGTTTGAATAGACATTATACAGCAACTATTGAGCACTTTGTATGAACAATTACTGATTCATAATATGGGGATAGTTGCAATAAGATGTGAGATTTCAAGACCACTAAATAGCTGAAAAAGCACTGAAGCAAATGAAAAATTAGGGTTTTTATAACATTGGATCTAAAAATATGTAAAAAAATATTAGTATATACTGGGATTTTTGAAAGTAGAAAATTTGAAAAAACTTAATATCTTCAAAACTGTTCACTTGTCAGAGAGATTATTATTGGTGGAGAAACACGTATGCACTAAAGTTGAGTAAAAACAAAATGAAACAAAACAAACTGTAATTCTCTTTAGCTTCTTAATTAGTTTATTGCTACCTTGAGAGCAAGGGAAGTGCCTCAATGAAGTACAAAACTTCACATATATTAAGGGAACACAATGTGATTAACTTGGTGAAAATGATGTGATTTAATTGTGTAAGTGCTTTGTAAATTGGGAATTGTGAAAATTAAATCTTTTGAAAATAGATTTAAAAACAAACACCTTCGAATAACGTGTAAGTATCTTTCTAGGGTCTCAAAAATTCCAAGAGAATAACTTGTAAAATCTTTTGTTCTTTAAGTTACTCTCTGAGTTTTTAATACATGTTCCCCCCCCCCACCCCCGCCACACACACACTCACATCTGAACAACCAATGAAAAGCATTACTCATTTGTTTATCTGTCTGGGTTTCTTGGCAACCTCTCTTCCTTCTCCTCCCTTCACTGCTTCATATGTTTTGCCTTATTTTTTTGCACTTCCTCTCTGGTTATCCTGTGACTGTGCAACTCCTTATGGTGGAGCCTGGCCAATGTCAACCATTGTTCTCATGATGTTTACTACCTCAATTAAATCAGGCTGCAACTGAATTATGCTTCCAAGATTTCTCTTCCCACAGCAATAACTGCTCCCACAAAGAATACATTTGCCTAATATGTCAACAACTGGAAAATCTGTGAAGGTTGTAGCTTATGATCCACAGTTTGAGCCCTGACATCAGCATGTGCATGAGGCAATAAAGAGGAAGGAACTTAGCACATCAAAAACAGTATCATGGGGAGTGTTTGACCCACCCAATCCCTATGGCACCTAAAGGAATTCAGCAAAAGATTTTTCTTTTCTTAAGGTTTGACCTTCAGAAGAGGAGGATTAGAATAGAATTATGAGAATTTAGAGCCAAGGGGAAACTTAGAGATTATAAAGTTTATGTGCTCATCATCCTAGTTTCATGATGATAACTCAGATCATGAAGACAAGAACAAACAAATCTGACAACTTTTAATTATCTGGATTTTTAAAAAATATAGACACAGTTTAAAACTTGAATAAGTTTAGTTTTTTTTTTCTACTGTAATTACAGACTTAAAAAAGTAGAGTGTGTATGTGTGTGTGTGTATGTGAATATTTTTGTTTGCATTGATTTTGAAAGTCTTTTTCTATCTACATATGCAGCAGAATTAAGATTGTTTAATATTTTTTGTTGGTCTGATTCTATATAATAATAGATATACCATCACGTAATTTACTTAATAAAATTGATGTATATCTATATAGGACCAAATATCATGTTGGGACTGGTGGTTGACATAAATTTATGTGGTCTAGGTATTTTTAATGATATGTTTATGGATTTCAGTTTGCAATTTCATTAAATCTCCTGAAGTCTATACATATTCCCCACCCCAGCTCTCAAATATTGTCTTGTATCCTTGGAAAATCAGAGTCCTTAGGCAACATGAAAATATTACCTACTAAATAAAATCATCCTGAATGTGATATACTGAAAAAAAGATCAGAACTAAGAAAGATAATTGGGGTCATGTTTGCCACTAACTAAATACATGCTCTTTGATAAGTCATGTTTTTTTGTTTTTTAATCTGGACGTCATTTGAAAACTGATGGACTTTTACGAATCATTTTTATGTTAGTTTCAGTTCCAAGATACTCAAAGAGTATTTGAAAGCAAGGATATTCAAATTTCATTTTTTCATGGACAGGTTTTCTTTGTCAACTTTCACTTGACAAAATATTGAATTAAAATAGGATCCTACAGATTCTGTTATCCATTTTTTTAATTTGGAAATTGTAAGCCCCAAATAAAAATATCAGAAACTCTTTCAAGGAACATCTAGTTTTTATTTACTTTTGAGATTTTCTAATATACTATAAATATGAAGATTTTCTAATATAATATATAGAACTTAGACAATCATCTCATTATTGTTAATGCAAATTCCTAAATCTTTCTCATGTCCTTTAAGACTTCCTAGGTTTAGTTCTGATTCCACAATCCCCTCCTTCACTCTTCTCTCTGATGATTACCTTCCTTTGTGGGCTGCTATTAGTGCTGGGGACACACCAGTTCCTCTTTATCTCAGAGCCTTTTAAAAATTGCCTACTTCTAAACTGTTTTATATTAAAAAAAATTTTAAATAAAAAGTGTCAAAAGCCAAATTGTTCTTTAATATTTATAAGAAAAGGAAGTTCTGAAAGTTAAAAAATGATTATTTCCTGTAAACTTGATTCCTATTGATTCTTATTTTCCAGAGGTAGTCACTAGCATGTCTTCTAGAAATTTCTCCTAATATCATCTTCCATATTCCTATATAACATGCTTATTTTGCTATTCTTGAGTTTTCATTTAAGGTGATATTATTGACTTCCTCATCTGGAAAACAGCACTCATTAAACCACTCTCTTTTGTAAACACACAAACATCCTACCACCACCCCCATCCCACCACAATTATGTCATAATTTGAAAAGTCCAAAATTTATTATTAGAGTATATGTTTATGCAAATATTCTTTTCAAGTTAGTCATGATTATATTTTCTTTCTTTTTTAGCTTTTTAAAAATTTTTCTTGATGATTTTGTCTAGTTTTCATGTGACTGCCACTAACTTGTTCCCAAATTCTAGTACGAGAAGTATGTTTTCAACAAGTATATTAAAAAATATCAAAGATGTGGTACATATACAAGTTGGAATATTATGCAGCCCTAAAGAAGGACAAAATCATGGACTTCTCAGCAAATTTGGATGGTGCTGGAGACAATCATTCTTAATGATCTATCACAGAAACAGAGAACTGAATACCATATGTTCTCACTCATAAGTGGGACCTGCACATAAATCACAATAGCACAAGGGAGGAATTGGCAGTTGCAGGACACTGCCAGTTGGAGGGGGAACACATAACGACACAAAGTATATCTGGTCCTAAACCAGAAGTGAGGACCACTTGGAGGTCCAAACTTCACCTGCATACACATTACTTAGGTACCTAATCCTGACTTGTAACCCACATCTTTATAATAAAATACAATTTAAAAAATAAAAGAAACTTAACAAAAATACACCTTTTTTTTGCTTGAAGTTTGGTCTCCTAGAGCCTGCTGCCTTTCTGTTCCAATTAGGATGGTCTACCCATAACTTGGCCCTGCTGGACCATTGTCATCCTTGGGGTTGTCCTCACTGAATTCCCAGAGCTTTGCTACTACTTTATTTGTTGCTGTATTCTCCACTTAATAGATTCCATGTCTTTATCTTTCTAAATGTCCTTCCTTGACTGGTGAAAATGCATGCTCTTGGATTCCTGAACAAAGTTGTTTGAGATCCTCCTTTTATAAAATTGTCTTTATTGTGTCTCCATTCTTGATAAATAGTTGAACTAATTAAATAACTCTAGGTTAGAAGTCATTTTCTGTTAAAACTTTATCTTCCACTTTTGCATTCAAATATTTATTTTAGTGTAACATTTTTTAGTTTCATAACTTTTGCTGTTGTTGATTCTACAGAATTTTATTATTATTATTATTATTTTTAATAATCAGTATTTTTCATTATGATATTGTGGGGTACAGTTAAGGGTTAGGTATATAAATATGCTTCATTCAGGCACCCTTGTGAATAAGAGGTTTCTCCCCGTCCCCTGACAGATATTGAGTACCGTTAATCCCATCTCCCTTTCCCTCCCCTCCCCATAGTTTCCCACCTCCCTCAGTCATTTTCTTGTGGTAGTACGTTGGATGTTCAGGGTCTACTATATGAGTGAGAACATGTGATACTCAGATCTTTGTTTCTGAGAGAGGTCACTCAGTATTATAGATTCTAGTTCCATGCAGGTTGCCGCAAAATTCATGATTTTGTTCTTTTTTATGGCTGCATAGTATTCCATCGTGTATATGTACCACATTTTTTTAATACAGTCCTCTTTTGATGGACAGCATAGTTGCTTCCAGGTTCTTGCTATTGTGAACAATGCTGCGATAAACATAGGTGTGCAGGTATCTTTTTTATAGAGTGATTTGAGTTCTTCAGGGTATATTCCCAGTAGGGTGATTGTGGGGTCATATGGGAGGTCGATATTTAGAGCTTTTAGAAATCGTCATACTGTTTTCCATAGAGGTTGCGCTAGTTTGCACTCCCACCAACAGTGTAGAAGTGTTCCC
>CAUYQG010271863.1:0-12212 GCA_963574415.1 Tarsius wallacei | reverse complement strand
CCTGGGCAACTTGGCGAGACCTCATCTCTACAATAAATCAAAAAATTAGCCGGGCGTGGTAGCGCGTGCCTGTAGTTCCAGCTACTTGGAAGGCTGAGGCAGAAGGATCGCCGGAGCCCAGCAGGTCGAGGCTGCGGTGGCTGGGTGCAGTCACTGCACTCCAGTCTGGGCAACAGAGTGAGACTCCAACTCAAAAAAAAAAAAAGGATTGACAGTGGCGGGAAACTATGGGGGAGGCAGGGAGGGGAAGGGAGGTGGGATTAACGGTAGTCAATATCTGTCTGGGGACAGGGCACCACACCTCATCAACAAGGGTACCTGCACAATGCATATTTGTATACCTAACCCTTAACTGTACCCCACAATTTTAAAATAAAAAATATGTTAAAAAAAAGAAATCATAATTTTTTAAAAAGCAGTGTAGTAACTTTCAAAGAAGTGGGCTGTTAAAATTTGGACTTCTGAAGTGCTAGAGACATTTTTGTCTTGATTTATGGGGGTGGGTACATAGATGTTTGCTTTATTTCATTAATATGAATAATACTTTGTAATCTAAAAATATATGTTTTATACAGTTATTGAATGTTGTATTTCACAGCAAAACAAAGGTTAAAAAAAGAATACCAGGGTTGACTTAGCTATAAACATTATGTCACACATATTGCTATACATCAAATGATAATAATTACAACTATTGTAATGTTTACAATTATTTTATTCTAAACCATTTCTAGTGATAAAGTCATTTACTCTTCAGAAAATCCATATGAAGTAGGTAATATTATTATGGCTTCTAAAGTAAGGCAACTAAATTAGGAATTTAAGGCTGCTAAATGTGACAAAGAGAGATGAACTAAATTTTCCAAATTCTCACAATTTTAAATGGTGGAGCCAGGGTTAGACCGCAAGCAGCCTGCTTCCATTTTCTGTATGTTAATGCTATGTCACTTGTGGCTGAGATGTAGAGCTATGACTGCATGTAAAAAGCTGAGGTTTAATGTCCTCAACATGATGCTGGATAAAAAAGCAGCAAAATTTTATGTCAAATTATTTTTATGATCTTTTGCATCCTTGCGTAAAAAGAGTGAGTCTCTTCAGGTTCTCACTTCATTATTGTAAATTCCACACTCATCTCTGATCTACCGATTATTCGTTGGCACAAAAAACACACTAAGTGTTCATTAACACTCATAATTACTTAATTTTTACAATTAGTTGAGAATCAGTGACACTTGAGTACATGTTTGTAGAGATTTTTCTTCATCCTTATTATCTTTTTATAACAATCTCTATAATTTAGCAAATATTTTTTTTTCAAGTATTTCATTTGTAAATAAGACTCACAAAATATGGAGTTTTTTTCATGTAATTCTTATTTATGTGTTTTTATTACCATGGCAGGTAATAATTTGTATAGTTCGGTTATTATAATGTTTGGTAGAGTGAGTCATCTCTAGATATATTATTGTTAAAGTCTCAAATCCACCTAAATTCTTCTCAAAAAGATGTTGAATTTTTTTTAAACCAAATTCATCACTGGGTGAATAAACATTACTGAATGTGAAGAGAGAAAGGAATAATAGGCTCTAGTAGTACAGTCTATTAACATTTGGGGAAAAAATTTGTAACTAATTGTATATTGAGTTTCTTCGACTGTATTGTCAGGTGCACTATCTTGGTGGAAAAATCGGAGCAGAAGTTGGGAGCATCTTTTTATTTTGTTTTATTTTATTTTAAAGATGTGGGGTACAATTCAGGATTAGGTATATAAGTGGTCATCATACAGGTAAAGTTTGGGCCTCCCTTTGGTCCCCACTTTGCCTGGTTTGAGATCAGGTACCCTTATCGATGTTGCATGACCCTGCTGCCTCCCCCTCACCCCCCACCCATCAGCAGTATCCCACTGCTGCCAGTTCCTATTGGGAGCATCTTCTTGTTATGAT
The DNA here is from genome assembly GCA_963574415.1 of Tarsius wallacei. Lineage (NCBI taxonomy): Eukaryota > Metazoa > Chordata > Mammalia > Primates > Tarsiidae > Tarsius > Tarsius wallacei. The sequence continues at coordinate 10,269 of CAUYQG010271863.1, read as the reverse complement.
CCAGCGTCCTTTTTGGCACTTTCTGCAGCTATCAGTAATCCGGAATGTCTCCCTGAGTAAGCCTGAGTTTCACATTCGTTATTGTCACCATGGACAGGTTATTCTCATCAGTCATGGATCATTTAAGATAATCTTAACACAAAACAGCATTTAAAAATCCCTTCAAATAAGACTTTCTTTGAATTTGGTTCTATTTAACTGTAACCAAAAAGCATTTATTCTCTTCCCTTGACTGGATATAATTATACATACTTAAACTGACTCCTCAAGAGTTTTTTGTGAGAGTGAGTTAATTTTCTTGTTAATAGTTTATAAGTAGATTATCAGAGAACAGCATAAAGATCATCTTTTAAATATACTATGCACTGTACTTTCATAGATAAAACACTGAGAAATGTTTTCAGAATGGGTCGATGTGTATGGCAGAAATAGATATAATTGGTCAATGCATTTCATAAGAAACCTGGAAGTATCAGTTCTTGGTGATTGTTTGAAATTAGCAACTGATTAAACTATGTAAAGACAAACAGTTTTAATATATTCAAAATTTAAAGATTTTAATTCTCTTAACAGCATTTTTTTATTTTAAGAAATCCTGTATATTTGTTTTTCTAGGACAGTAGTATTTTTCTTTCTTTTTATAACTAGATGGTTGATGTTAATTTAAAAATACTGGCAACATGTAGAGAGCAAAATGAAAAATCCTGGACCCTTGCAAAATGTCTCAAAAAGTTCAAAGAAACAACAAAGAAAAAGTAAAGAAAAGCTATCATACAGAGTTAGACTGGGTATGAATATCTTAACATAGAAGGTAAGCTCAGAGTTATTGAGCACACTCTGTGTGCTTATAACATTTTAGGACATCTTATATAAGCAAAACAATTTGTTCTTTACTATAACTCTGAAAGTAAATCCATTTTAATTTTATCTACAGAGGGAAATGAAATAAGTAGGAAACAGCTCTAAGAGGATAAGTAACATGCTGATGTTCACACAGCTAATTAATGGTAGATCTATTAAGCTTGAAGATCAAGTTCTTTCCAAAGATTATTTATTTCATTATAATGTGAATTTCCTGTCTAAGTTAGTGTGATTAAAGATGAAACCATAGCAAGGATTTCACTTTGTATTCTGTAGGAAAATATTAAAGTTAAAAACACATCTAGAGGGCAATTTTGACTCTGAAAAAATTATTGCATCAGAAATAACCTATTTTTCCTGTGGTCTACTTCCATGCTATTATTCCTGTGCCACTCACACCCCAGGAGTCTCCCTTTTCATGAATTCTCTTTATATTTTGGATTATTCACTGGTCCTCAAAACTTGCCTTTTCTCTTCCATCATTTTTCTGGAATGATTTATCTTTCATTGTCACCTTTCCTTTACACTTGACCATATTTTATCTATTCATTATTTGAAAGGCATTGTCTTGAGGCACAGCTCAAATTCTACCCTGCTTTTTCCAGTTAAAGGCCCATAGTATGTCCTACGTTATGACACTTCCTACCATCTATTGTAATTATTTTTGTATTTACCTTACTTTTCCTGAAAACACTAGATATTTTTATTTGTTGGAGTCGCAGCCTCCCTCTGTTGCCCAGTCTGGAGTGTAGTGGCATGATCATGGCTCACCACAGACATGACTTCCTGGGTTCAGGCAAATCCTCTCACCTCAGACTTCAGGGTGGCTGGGACTACAGGTGTATGCCACCATGCCTGGCTAGGTTTTGTTTGTTTGTTTGTTTGTTTGTTTGTTTCTGTAGAGATGAAGTCTCACTATGTTCCCCAGACTGGTCTCGAACTCCTGGGCTCAAGTACTCCTCTCACCTCAGCCTCCCAAAGTGCTGAGATTACAAGCATGAGCCACCACACCTGATCAACACTAGACATTTTAAATAGAACATATGGCTCAAGCCTGTAATCCCAGCACTTTGGGAGGCCAAGGCGAGAGAATTGCCTGAGCTGAGGGGTTCGAGACCAGCCTGGGCAACTTGGCAAGACCTCGTCTCTACAATATATTAAAAAGTTAGCCCGGCGTGGTAGTGCACACCCATAGTTCCAGCCACTTGGAAGGTAAGGCAGAAGGATTGCCTGAGCCCAGCATGTCAACACTGGGGTGGCCGTGAGCATGCCACTGCACTCCAGTCTGGGCAACGGAGTGAGACTCTGACTCAAAAAAAAGAATAGAACATATATATTTTTTATTCATATCACAATCCTTATATTTTATATGTACTCTAAATATTTTACTATTGAATTAATAAAAATTACTATACTTCATACATTTGTGGCTGTTTTCTTGAGAATTCTCCAAAGTAGTACAAAATATTTTTTCTGACTACTTGCCAAGCAAAAGCAACCTGTTCTCATATGTGACATTCATGCTTTCCCTTAAAAATATTAAAGTTCCTAATATGTGCCTGGCCCTGTTCTAGTTCCTAGAGATACCACAAGAAACAAACTCTTTGCTTTCATGGAGCTTAAAGTTTTGTGTGAATGTAGGGATTAAACAAGATGCAGAAGTAAAATAAATAGCATGTCAGGTGGTAAGAGGTGCTAAGAAAAAAGATGAAGCCATGAAATATTATTAATGATATATGGAATATCAGATTCTTTGATTTTTAAAAATGGACAAGGGGCAAAAGAAGACTCATATTCTTTCAGTGACCTGGTAATATTCTTCTCAGAAATTAGGCAAATACATTATAGTAATAGCAGTAGTCATGCCTAATGTTCCTAATTAAACAATTGTATGGCACACCTCACTAACAAGGGTACCTGCATAATCAACATTTGTATACCTAACCCTGAATTGTACCCCATATCTTTAAAATAAAAAATAAAATAAAATAAAAACAATTGTATGATTAGAGACCTCCTTATTTAACCTGTGCTCCGTTATGCAAAGGCATGTTTCACAAAAATATATGAAGAAATAAATTAGACAATCGTGATTAAGCGCTTGGAACTGAAAATCAATGATAGATTACAATCAAAGATCAAGACCAGGAGGAAAAATAAAGCACATGTATGTCCTGTAGGTTGAGTCCTCTTCATTGAGTCCTCTTCAAAGTTTCTTCCCATTGCACAAAACTGTTTCTAGTCTGTTATTGACATTGAACTCATGCATAGCTGTCCCTAGGCCTGCTTATCATGCAAAATCAGAATTACATCATTGTTTTGAAAGGAAAACAGATCTCTTAATCCTGTATTTACAGTATGCTACCAGAAGCAATACAAGGATCTAGAAAAGTATGTGTGTTCTTTAAAGGATCAAAACTTCATAATTGAGCACTCTCACCCATGTGCGGCACTTGTGGTCAATCATGTAAGAATAACCCACTTTGGAAAGTGAATAGTATTCAGATTGTTAAAAACCCATGTATAAAATTAATAATTTTGCATTTGATGTTTTCTAGATAGAGAAGAACGAAGTCCCTTTACACCTTGGATCTTCTCCTCAGGAAAGCAGACGACTTTATGATGCTATGGTACACATTTGACCAGAATGGCCAAGAAAGCAGAGGTGTGTCTATATGTATGCATACACATACACTCCATGTGTAATACACACACACACACACACACACACACACACACACACATCTATATGCACGTGTGAATAGGTTGGTTGATATTTCTAGTCTTTGGGCTACAGCAGTCTATCAAGAATGAACATAGCAAATTGGAGAATGGTGTTGATTCTGGTATAGATAAAGGCAGCATATGTCACTGTTAAGGGTATAAACTCCAGAACCTCAATCCTCCAGAAATGGTAAAATTAGTTACATTTTCTATTTATTCATCTTTTTGCCTGCCCAAAAGAGATAATAATACCTACTTGGTAGGGTTATTATAAAGATAAACTAAATTGTTATTCATAAAGAGCTAAGCATAGTACCTTGCCATGGTGAGAACAATATGTATTTTCTTAGAAAAAACATTTTAGACCTGATCTCAAACCAGGAGAAGTGGGGACCAAAGTCAGGCCCAAACTTTACCTGTACAATGACCATTGTATGCCTAATCCTGAATTGTACCTCACATCTTTAAAATAAATATTTTAAAACAGAAATTTTCAGGCAACCCCCATGGGTCCCCTCCCACTGTGGGAGATTTTCTGTCTTTTCAATAAATCCTGCTTTCCCAGAAAAAAAATTCATTTCTTTTAACTCTAAAGTTGATTGCAATATTTTTAAAAAGCACTTATGTGTTGGTAGGTTCTAATGAGAACTGAATAATATGCAGCTCTTACATAGATAATAGAATTACCAGCCTACCAATTAACTCTGTAATCGAATCTTGACTGCTTGAGAGATGTACCTCATAGTAGTGTCTATGGAAAACTTTAGAAAGGACGAGGACTCCATCTTCCTTAGTATTTGTGGCTCTTCATTTTCAAGGGGTTGGAACAAGAAGCATTCAGCTACTTCAAAAATAAAGTAATCATGAGGACAGATGCCAAGAAACGTGAAGAGGCATTAAAGAAAGAATTAACTCATTGGATTCAGCTGGACTCAGGCAAAGTCGTTAAGATCATTGAGAATTTTTAAATTTGATATAAAGTGAATCTGACTCATTCAGTTAAATTCTGGAGAATCACTCATAAAGTCCTTCAGGATTCAGAGACGGAAATCTCATTACCATCCTTTGCTATTCGACCTTAAATTTAGTTAGCTGGATGCAGCTGCAGGGAATCATTACCTCACCTCCACCCTGGACAACCCACACACGCCGATACTACGTCTCTTTTGAATTTACATTTCAATTCAAACTATAAGACTCAAGTCGGGCTATTGCTTTTCATGGAAGGTAGGGCTCCCCTGATTTCTGATACTGCCCAGTCATTAACTTGATTTTCTTCTTTAGTATTGCCACAGGGAGGACTTTTGGTTTATTTGCTTATTTGAATATGTGAATTCCCAGTTTCTCTCTGTTACTAACAAACTCATAGATAGAAGAACTTTAATCATTATTTAATTTATCTTGATCTAGGTTCATTCTTTGACTTGATTTATAATATTGAATAATCTCATCAAGTCTAGATGAGATATTATCACTTCTTGATCAGCATGTTACTAAGTAATGAAAACAGGATTTTATTTTCCCCCTAGTTCCCACTTTTTCAATCCATACAAGAAGGATCCTACTTTTTCTTTTTAAGTCTTAATTGCACATTGATTTGGACAGGCTACCTTGACCTGAAAGTATGAAAACTACCCAATGCCAAGAATTGCTATTATATAGAGGTTCTCAATACTGCTTGCTTATTAAATTCACCTGGGAAGCTTGAGCTACTCTCTGGAAATACTGGTTTGATAGGCCTCGAGTGGCAGGGACACTGGAATTCTAGAGCAACATTCTATGTCATTTTAATGTGCAGCAGGGTTGAGAATCTTTGGTCCACCATTGTGTTGTCTGATACAAAAATAGACGCATAGATTAAGGAACAGAATAGAGAATCCAGAAATAAAGCTGCTCACCTACAAGCAACTGATCTTCGATGAAGCTGACAAATTGTCTGGCTGTTAATAACCTTGAAAACATAGAGCCAACCTAGATCATCTAGATTATTTTACTTAGTCCTTTTGACTTTCCATCTCCATAAAGGTGGAAAACCTCGTGGTTCCAATTAGTTTTATACAATAACCTCTCCAGCAGGCATATATTTCCTTCCCTTGGAGCTTATCATATGCCTCATAACACCAAGCTGTGCCACTCATGACATGAAGATCCTCTTCTTGTCTATTGTGTCTCATTTAATACTTATCATTTGGTCATTAACATTCTTTTCACCTAAAATTTCATCTTCAAACATCTCTTTTTCTTCCTTTTCAAATTTTAGATATTCTGTTAAAAATAGTCACTGTAGGCCAGTGAGAGTATATAGGATATCAGTTGAATGAATAAATGAATATGTTTATCTCCATTTTTACCATTAAATGTTATAGTCATACTTTCATATTTACTGTACCCTGTAGTCACCATGTTGATAATCAATATTAGTTTGTGACAATCTCTTTCAACAGACAATGCCATGGTACTGCACAGACTTGATTGCAATATTGTAGAAAAAGGACATTCAAGTTTCCTGAGATTTTAGTCTTATTTAAACATATTTAGCATATGATTTTAGATTTAATTCCCCACTTTCTTTTATATTTGTAACCATAAATATACTATTCAATGCCAATTTGATTTTCAGTCTCAAATATCAGCTGACTGTATTACTGTTCTTCACAATCATATCTATTTTATCATCTACTTTTTAATTGATGATAATTTGATTCATGTGAGTCACTTACTGAAGTATCATAAACCTCAAACTTTTGATAGCCCAGTAGTTGAAAAGTGAAGAATGTTTCCCTGTTTTGTGGAAAAACTGAAAGGAATGGATAGACTTCCTGCAATATTTTTTTCATAAGTAATATTTTATGTACTAAATTATACTAAAGTAGAATTTGTATGGATTTGAATACATGTGAAAAGTATAATTAAGGAAGAAGATATCTCTGATTTGTATTGTTAGAATTTTGAGGAATTTTTAATTTATTCATATTAAAATCATACTGTACCAAGTTGGGTGTGGTATAACTGGGACTCTTACAAAATCACACTTCAAATTCTAATTATACAGTTTGGTAGAAGAAATATTTTGAACCATCAGTTATTAGAAAAGTTTTGTGTATCATCAAAGTAATATAAGGTAAAAAGTATATAACGATATTATATGTTTTCTAAAAGAGTCCACTAATACATGCATGCATGCATGTATATACCATGACCACACACTGAGCATATTATTTGCAAAATTTGCTACCTCTAAGCACTTTAGTAGAAAGAAATATCTTAGAGAAGATTACAGTTCCTTCAAAGCATTCAAAGAATAGTTAGATAGGGCCTGGTAGCAGCATCAAATAATTAATAACCATGTTTTCATCATATCTAAAGACAATGATTTTTCCCATTATAGTGTATTTAGCCAGTTTTTTGAGAACTGAGTTCACATTCAGATCATTTAACTTTGCTTCCTGGTGCTGTGCCAAGGACTCTGGGGGACACAAAAGAGATTTGTAACATGGCTGTCCTTAAGGAATTCACAATCAGTGGGAGAGATAATGTATACTGCCTCAGAACAGGTACAAGAGTATAACCAGTGAATGCAGAAACATTTACTAAGCATTTCAGTGTTCAAGGCATTCTGTAGTGATATAAGGGATAGGAAAAGATATCTGTCACCTCTGGGATCACAGGAGGGAAAACCAGTAATAATTTACTATTAACTGTAAAGCATAGTCTGTCTAGCAAGGATATTTAATATAGCACATCATGTTCTAAATAAATGTGTGATAAAGACACTACATGCTTCAGAGTTTTATGGAAAGAGATAGCACAATGGGCTAAGATGGTAAAAGAAGTTTTCACAAAAAGCTGAGTCTCAAAGTGTGGTAAGCAGGAGAGGGAAGGAACATTGAGCCTCCATCTGGCTTATTACTCTACATTTTAAACAAAACCAGACCTTCCTAAAACAAACAAAAATTTGTCAGAAAAGAGAAATTATGAACAAAACTTGGTAGATGGACAGATTATAGAAAGGTAGATGATAGATAGGTAGGTAGATAGATAGATAGATAGATAGATAGATAAGATGATTGATAATAACCTTGACTGGAAATTAGTTTAATTCATGCATGCTTTTTTGTATGTGTATGCATCTACCCACCCACATATAACCCGTATGTGTATATATAAACTTCAAAGTCAGAAGAAAAATCTGAAGCCAAATTGTGAATTCTTTCAAATGTCTATACAAGAACTTGCATTTTTTCTTGTAATAAATAGGAAACTTTCTGAGTAAACATAAAAGATTAAGCCAAATGTGATGAAGCACAAATGTATTCACAGAAATCTCCACAAAATAAAGTTCCTCACTCAAACTGCATTTCATAGATGAAAATGAAGTAACTAGTAACAATAACAGAAAAGTGCAGGTCTGTTCTGTATAAATAATCAAGAATTTTAATATAGAGATTATCTTAAAATGGTGAAGCGAGGAGCTTTAATTCAGTAAAGAACCCTTATCTAACCATTTTATCATAGTGTCATTTAAAAATGAACTATCTAGCAAATTCTGATCCTGTCTTCTGCTCACAAAAACTCTGATTTGGAAATTACAAGGACCAAAATAAATGGAATGAAGAGAATGATATTGCCCAAACGAAAGTTCTTGCTGCCATTTTCTTTAATAACGAGGACAAGTTTAGAGTGATATAAACATGCAATTATCCAATAGTCTCACATATTTTTAACATAGATACAACATTCACTCAGTGGAAATATCAACTTCATGACTTCTTACTAATTTGAGAAGTAAGCAAAATTCTCATAATCATCCAAATTCTGAAAAAGAGAAGAAATATTTGGACAAGAAACTATGGAAAGCAATAAATTTTCAAAATAGAAATTTTGCTTTTTTTTTCATCTTAGATTGGAAAATATAGTTTATTTAAAAAGTTAATTGGAGAAAGAGAGGAGATTCACCTCCCCAAGGTAGGGGAGGGGGCCAAAGCTTAGGAAAACATGGCAGCCATAGCTCAATGAACACATGGCCTGGTCAGTACTTAACAAAAACAATGGTGGCCACGTGAGTATTTCTACTTAAATTGTGGAATTAAATGTGTAATTAAACCTATAAATGTTCAGCTATATTTATAATTCAAAATTTGAAGTGACTTTCTCCTTTTTATGATACATCAAGTTAACTTAATTATTCTCAGTTTTGGGGACAAATGCAGGAGAGGACTGTTGAGAGGACTGTTTTGTAATAATACAATGTTTAACAATTTCTGCATTTCCTTCCTTTTTCATAAGGGTGCAAATTGTAAGTTTGCTTTTAAAGATTAAAAATTTGCTGAAAATAGAGTATATGAATGTTTATGTCCATTTATAAAGGATAGGCATTAGAATATCAAAGAATTATATAGAGCAAGTTATCAGACATATTTGTCCTTTAATATAATACTTTAAAATAAGATTTTATTATTCTAATGTCTGTATCATCTTTTTTTAGCTTACTTTTTGTCTTTTTTATTTTTTATTTTAGTGATTTGGGGCACAATTCAGGATTAGGTGCCAAGTGATCATCGTACAGGTAAAGTTTAGTTCTACCTTTGGTCCCCACTTCACCTTGAGATCAGGTACCCTTACTATTGTTATGTACACCACCCCCTCCCCCTGGCAGTTTCCAGCCACTACCAATCCCTTTCTTATAGTACTATGGTAAATGTTCAGTGTCCACTTCTGAGTGAGATCATATGGTACTCAGCTCTTTGTTTCTGTGATAAATCACTGAGTATTGTGGATTCTAGATCTATCCAAGTTGCTGCATAGTCCATAATTTTGTTCTTCTTTATGACTGCATAATATTCCATCATACATATGTACCACATTTTTTTTATCCAGTCCAGTTTCAATGGGCAGCAAGGTTGGTTCCATGTTTTTGCTATTGTAAATAGCACTGCAATACACGTACAAGTGCAGGTATCTTTCTTGCAGAGTGATTTAAGTTCCTCCAAGTGTATTCCCAAAAGGGAGATTGCTGGATTGTATGGAAGGTCAGTTTCTAGTTCTTGTAGGAATAGCCACACTGTTTTCCATAGAGGTTGAACTAGTTTGCATTCTCACCAACAGTGTAGAAGTGTTCCATTTTCTCTGCACCCTCACCAGCATTTGTTTTTTGTTGGTGGTGGTGGTGTTTTATTAATGATGGCCATTCTTACTAGAATTAGGTAGTATCTCAATGTGGTTTTGATTTGCATTTTTCTGATGATTAGTGTGACTGAGCATTTCTTCATGTGTCTGTTGGCTGCTCATATGTCTTCTTTTGACAAGTTTCTATTCATGTCTTTTGTCCACTTTTTGATTGGGCTGTTTGTTTTTTTCCTTTCAGCACATTTGAGTTCCTTGGAGATCCTGGATGCTAAGCCTTTGTCAGATATGCAGTTGGCAAAAAAAGTCCCCATTCTGTGGACTGTCTTCCTGCTCTCTTGGTGGTTGCTTTGCTTTGCAGAAGCTTTTCAGTTTGATGAAGTCCCACTTGTCTACCTTATCTCGTATGGCTATGCTTTGGGGGTTTTGATCAGGAATTGGTTGCCTATTCCAATTTCTGTAAGGGTGTCTCCTGCATTTTCTAAGGTTCTTAACATTTGGGGTTTTACATTTAGGTGTTTGATCCATTTGGAGTTGATTTTTGTGTATGGTGATAGGTAG